>JBBMOL010002132.1:0-28203 GCA_037954665.1 Laguncularia racemosa | reverse complement strand
CCCTCTGGTCAATAATTCACATTTCCTCATTCTTGTTATGTGTATGGCACGGCTTCCACCACGGCTAGATCACAAACCGTGCCTCCTTCTGTTGGTTCTTCAAGATAGATACACGGCCGTGTACTTCAACCGTGTATGTTTCTATTGATTCCAAACCAAGTACACGGCCGTGTACTTCAAATACACACCCATGTACTTTCCTCCGGCGGTGTAAATCCTTATCTTTGATCCAAATTGTAGATGACTTCTCTAAATCACTTGAATTAGCACTCTTGACTCCATTAAACCTGATTTATCACCATAATAAAATTAAGTACCATTTCCTTATGATTTCTATAAAATCAATAATAAATTAACACAATTCATACTATAAAGATTGAGTATAAAATGGCTCTATCCGGAGTGTAGGTGATGGGAATCAAAATCCAACAAAACCTATCATTAGGACAAAAATTGATGGATTTCGAATCTTGGCGATGAGGGCCCATTTCGAGCTGATCAACCTTGGAGTTAATTATTATCTAACCTCTTTTATCTTATTCATGAATTGTATATTCCAACAGGTATGCTTATTTGGCTTCACAAGGCGATGGATAAACTCACTAAGACTCAGCTTGTGGGTTATCTATGGACCGACCTAAACCGGCGATGAGTTGAACCGACGGATTCCATCATGAAGCTAGCCTGCCGAAGATTATTTTTCTTTACTTGTAATTTATGTTTGAACCATTTTATTTTGTAAGCTTTATGGGACATTTTATTTTGGTTGTATTTTACCTTTAGGACCGACCACCTTATAGTGGCATGTTGTGATTTTCTTGTCATTTTAACCCTAAAGGGTGCAAGTATAAATACTTGCAAATTAGGTTTTTTTAGGGAGCTTTTGAACATTTGAGAAAAACACCCCTTTGTGCCGTGAGAGAGAGTGCCTCTTGCAAGCATTTGCTCTTATCAATTTCATTAGTGAAATTGTGGCGAGTGGACTTGGATTTGTTGTGAGTCATATCAACAAATTACAAGTTGATCCTAATTCCAAACTAGTGAGTCATATCTGGTGAGGATTTAGTTATTTTATGTACTTTTGTTCTTATGAAATTAGGGTTCTAATTTCGAATTTGAAAGCACCTTTGAATTGAATTTGAATACCATTTCGTTTTCCCTTCTAGCAATCGTCATTTGATATATTGTAATTCATCACAATTCGGAATTTCATTTGGAATATTGAGGCTTTTCCTTTGTTTGTGGCGTGGATGTTCATTATCAATTCATCCCTTTTTAGTTGATTGTGCTTGACCCCCCTTTAGGCACATCATCTTTTTGGTATCAGAGCTCTTGTTGAGAGAAGGGAATTGGTTGTATTAATTTCGTGGAAGTGATCAACAATTAGGGTTGATCAAGTGGAAAAAACGCAATTGTGTTGTTGTTGTTGTTGTTGTAGTTTGAGATTGTGAAATTGTTTTGGATTGGGATTTAATTTGCTGATTATTGGAGTTGATTTGGAAGGTTATTAGATCACTTTGTGGATACTAATTTCACGTGGAAGAGCCGAAATACAAAGTGGAATTACCTTAGCAAATTGTTTAAATTGTGAAACTTACCAATTGTTGCCGTATAGCTTGTGGCGTGTGGAGTTGTGAAGATTGTTATTTGAATTCCCTTGTGTAATTCTGAATTTGTGAAGTTAAATTTACAGATTACATTAAGTGTGGTTAGTAAGGAATTATTTGAATTCAAATCATATGCAATTAAGTTGTGGAGTTAATGATTGCTATTTGAATTTGAATTCATTGTTACCAATTGAGGAAGGCTTGCAATAAGTGAAGTTATTTGAAATTCAAATTGTAAGTTGCTGCCTATAGTGGGATTCGGAATTCATTTTGGAAAGCTACTTATTAATCTCTTGTCTTCATTATTTGCCGTGGGAGTTGAAGATTACTTGTATTCATTGTTCACTTGGTTGTTGCCGTGGAAGTATTACGTATTAATTGTAGTTGTTGCTTGTGTGTTGCCGTGGAGTAAACTTGTGGAAATTAATTTTGCTGCACCGTGTACTTGTGGCTTGTTGTGGAGGAGAGTATTACACGTGAGTTGCAATTATAAATTGTAACATTAAGTGGGTTTGTTGTTTGTCTTTTGTAGTTACCATTGCGTGAAGTTTAAGGAAGTATTGTAGTGGAAGTGTATATCCTTGAATCATATCATTTTGAGAAACAATATACAAGGATCTAAAATATGTCTAATGATAGTGTGAATGGGGGATTGGGTGAAGAAGCCAATAGCCAGGTTGGTGGAGGACATGGACGTAATGTAGCAGGCAGAAGAACTCTGGAGGAACAACTTCAGGAGCTTACTACTATGGTTGCTACACTAGCAACTAGAGTTGATAGGATGACTTTACCACAACCACCAGTGGTAAACCAACCGGCACCACCTCGAGTAGCTCCACAAAACCCTCATCGAAACAGAGTAGTGGAAGAGAGAGATGACAATTTTGGAGTCAATCTAAATCAGAATAGGGATTTCAGGCCACCTCGGGGTTTGGAAATATGTGAAACTACAGATGCCATCCTATGATGGTAAGGGATCAGCAGATGAGTACCTGGACTGGGAGGATAAGGTCGAAGGTCTTTTCGAATGTTATGAGATTGACGACAATACCAGGGTCAGATTGGCTGCAGTTGAATTTGTAGGGTATGCTGCACTTTGGTGGAAGAATTTTATCATCAATAGGCATCGGATGGAGAGGCTGAGGTTCAGACCTGGAGGGATATGAAGAGGTTGTTAAGGAAGAGGTTCATTCCTGAGCACTACAAACAGGAGCTATTTATGCGACTGCAAATTTTGAGGCAGGGGAGGAAAACGGTGGATGATTATGTGCAGGAATTTGAGACCCTTATGATTAGGTGTGGGTCTGTTGAGCCTCCGGAACAAACTATAGCACGATTTGTCTCAGGTTTAAAATATGAGATAGCGTGTATTGTTGAGCTACAGCGTTACACCACACTTGATGAGGCTATTCAGTTGGCCTTAAAAGTAGAGAGACAGAGGAGGTCCAACTTCTTTAGGGCTCCTAGCAGCAGGCCTAATACTACTAAAAGACCCATATCAGCCGACAGTCGATCAGGGGGAGCAAAGGCGGTTGGTGAGGGAGTCAAGACAGTGGACACTACTACCCCAACCATCATCAGAGAAAACTTACCCACTGGGAAGGGTAAAGAGGTCATGGCACCAGAAACGAGGCAGACTGTTCCCGGATCTACTAGTGGGAAAGCACGCTAGATTAAATGTTTTAAATGCATGGGATTTGGGCATATGGCTGCACAGTGTCCAAATAAGAGGGGGATGACTATTATGGAAGACATTGGAGAGGATACTGAGGATGACCATGAACAGATTGAGCCTACAGATCTACCAACAGTATTGCAGGAATATTATGATGATCAGAATGCAAATGCACCTGAGGAGCATACTGGAGGAAAATATCTATCCCTCAATGTATTACGTTGGATTTTGTCCACATCTCCTGATGTCAGTGATATTCAGAGGGAGAACATATTTCATACCTCTTGCAGAATCAGAGGTAACCTTTGTGTACTCATCATTGATAGTGGTAGTTGCACAAATGTTATATCTGCTGCACTAGTAGACAAATTTCAACTGTCTACTATACCTCATCCTAGTCCTTATCATTTGCATTGGCTGGATAATAGAGGTAGTATGCATGTTACCCTTAGGGCAAAGGTTCCAGTGAGTGTCGGGCAGGATTATCATGATGAGATCCTTTGTGATATAGTTCCTATGCATGCATTCCATTTGCTGTTGGGTCGGCCCTGGTTGTATGATCGACGGGTGATACATGATGGGTTTAAAAATACCTACATGTTTAGCATGGGCGAGACACGCATAATCCTATTACCAATGACTCCATCTAAGGTCGAGAGTTTTCAAAAAGAGGTCAGGCAGCCGTCCACTACCATGGTTAGTCGGGGAAGCAGAACAACAGAGATCCTAGGTTCAATTCCACAATTGATCCTCTAGATTTGAGGGAAAATCTTTCAGAAGCCCGAGGAGATGATGGGAAAAATTCTGGCACTGTCAACCTTTTCAGAACCCAATCTGGATGATTGACCAAATTGCTCATCTTTTATCTTATGTTTTTATTTCTAATATACTTTGAGAATAATCTTACAGGTACAATTATATATCTCCATGGGATGCCAAAATGTCCTACAACTTCAGTTGGACACAAGACATTTTTTTGGGTAACAATCAAAGGCCCGCTGCGATTGTTCTCTATTCTGAGGCATTGGATCATGAAGATTTATGTTATATTGTATCTTGTAAATGTTTATTGAACTATTTTGGTTGTATTTTGGTTTTGGGACACTTTTATTTCCATGTAACTTTCATTTAGGGTTAGCCACCTTAAAAGTGGCAAACTTGTAATTTTGAGCACTTTTTAACCCTAGAAGTAGCAAGTATAAATACTTGCTTAAGAGAGGTTTAGGGAGCTTATTTTTGCAGAACATACACTCTCTTTTCACGTGTGAATTAGGGTTCATACCTTGGTTCCAACTCTTATCAATTTCAATTCCAAGACTTGAAATTGTGGCGAGTGCAACAATTGGAATTTGTGAGTCATATCAATTCCTACTTGTTGTGATTTCTTTTCCTCTCTAGTGTGTTGTATCTAGGGTTGATTAGAGATAGTTCTTGGTCAGATTTACATCTTATTGTACATGAATTCATTTGATTATTTGAAAGAATTATCAAGTTGATTCAATTCATCATTAAGGATTTCTTTGCTAGCGTGAATTTCACCATTTAGAAAAGGGATCTTCCTTCACGGTTTTCTTTGTCAAATTGAGGCTTGATTTTCGTGGATTATATGATATTAGAAGTGTTATTAGAAGCCATTTCCATTGTGGTATTCAGATTATATCATTAGTAGGTTGAATTTCATCATTTCAACATTAGGGTTCACTGGAAAAGTGCCATTTTTGGATCCGATTTTGCCTAGACTTGAGATTCTTTTCTTAAGTCTTTTGAATGTGCTTTAAAATGTGATTAGGCACATCATCTTTTTGGTATCAGAGCTTAAGGTTAAGAGGAGGGATTGTTGAATTTGATATTTTTGATCCTTATATTGTTATCTTCCTATTGCCATGAGTTGCTTACGGTTTAAGAGGAGGGATTGTTGCAATTGAGTTTTCGGAAATTGATTGTTTTAATTTCATCTTGCCGTGAGTTACTTGAAGGTTGATGAGAAGGGTTTTGTTGATTGAAGTTTTGGGAATTGAAAGTTTTTGGTATTACCTTTGTGAACCGAATTGCAAGGGAGTGGAAATTCGGATCAAGTGAATGTATTTTTTTGTTGTTGTTACCTTGATGTTTACGTGATTGATCCTTGTTGAAATTGAGGATTAATTGAATTGTTTGTATTGGTACTAATTGGCGTGAGTATCTTACTTGGGAAGTTGAAACTTGTTGTTGTAGAAGTGGACATCTTATTGTAATTTTTTGTCTTGACTTCACCGTGAAGGAGAGGAAGGTAGTGCAATTTCGGAAGTGCAATTGTGTAGGAAGAGAATTGTGTTTATTTTGCATTGTTGAATTCGGAATTGTGGAAGGATATGTGCAATTTTCAGATTTGATTAGTGTATAAGAAAGGAAGTTATTTGATTTCAAAACAAGCATTAAGAGTGAAGGAGTTAATTGTGCTTGTTTGAATTTGAAAATTTGCATCTTACCAAATGTGGAGGAGTTGCAATTAGTGAAGAGGATTGATTTTCAAATTTAAATGCTGCCTTCTTATGTTAATTTCGGTTGAAAAATTGTGTTGAAGTGGATAAAGTGCTCCGTGAGTGTGTAGGAGTGTATATGGTGTTGTGTGTGCAAATTGGAAGTGGAAGTGTATAATTTCCAGATTTGAATTTGCGTGGAAGAAGAGGAAACAAACTTGATGGAATGGGTTGAGACAGAGGAAACATCAGTAGATAATGAGTCCTTGTTTTTGTTACAGAAGAAATACATCCAAGAAATGGAGGAAAGAAAACAATCATCTACTATGGTATTTCAGATGTTGGGATTCTGTAGAGATACTCCTTTAGATGGATTGCTTTTGGAAAACGGAGTCTCTGTTGCATTTGAGCTACAAGATTTGAGGTCAAAACTTTTTGAGGTCCAAGGAGATGATGGGAATCAAAATCCGACAAAACCTATCATTAGGACAAAAATTGATGGATTTCGAATCTTGGCGATGAGGGCCCATTTCGAGCTGATCAACCTTGGAGTTAATTATTATCTAACCTCTTTTATCTTATTCATGAATTGTATATTCCAACAGGTATGCTTATTTGGCTTCACAAGGCGATGGATAAACTCACTAAGACTCAGCTTGTGGGTTATCTATGGACCGACCTAAACCGGCGATGAGTTGAACCGACGGATTCCATCATGAAGCTAGCCTGCCGAAGATTATTTTCTTTACTTGTAATTTATGTTTGAACCATTTATTTTGTAAGCTTTATGGGACATTTTATTTTGGTTGTATTTTACCTTTAGGACCGACCACCTTATAGTGGCATAGTTGTGATTTTCTTGTCATTTTAACCCTAAAGGGTGCAAGTATAAATACTTGCAAATTAGGTTTTTTAGGGAGCTTTTGAACATTTGAGAAAAACACCCCTTTGTGCCGTGAGAGAGAGTGCCTCTTGCAAGCATTTGCTCTTATCAATTTCATTAGTGAAATTGTGGCGAGTGGACTTGGATTTGTTGTGAGTCATATCAACAAATTACAAGTTGATCCTAATTCCAAACTAGTGAGTCATATCTGGTGAGGATTTAGTTATTTTATGTACTTTTGTTCTTATGAAATTAGGGTTCTAATTTCGAAATTTGAAAGCACCTTTGAATTGAATTTGAATACCATTTCGTTTTCCCTTCTAGCAATCGTCATTTGATATATTGTAATTCATCACAATTTCGGAATTTCATTTGGAATATTGAGGCTTTTCCTTTGTTTGTGGCGTGGATGTTCATTATCAATTCATCCCTTTTTAGTTGATTGTGCTTGACCCCCCTTTAGGCACATCAGTAGGATTCTATCGACGCTTCATCAAGGATTTTTCCAAGATTACTCAGCCCCTATGTAGATTGATGCAAAAAGAAGTGGCATTTGAGTTCGATGAGGCTTGCAAGCATGCTTTTGACACATTGAAGGATAAGTTAACTTCTACTCCAATCATTCAACCACCTGACTGGAACCTTCCTTTTGAAATTATGTGTGATGCGAGCAATTATGCAGTTGACGCTGTTCTTGGCCAAAGAGTTGGAAAAGCTTCAGAGGTCATTTACTACGCTTCCAGAACATTGGATAGTGCTCAATGCAACTATTCCACAACGGAAAAAGAACTCTTGGCTGTTGTTTTTGCTTTAGAAAAATTCAGATCATATTTACTTGGTACTAAGGTAATTGTTTACTTTGATCATGCAGCTCTCAAGTACCTGCTCGCGAAGAAGAAGGCGAAACCAAGACTTATTCGATGGATACTCTTATTACAAGAGTTTGATTTGGAAATACACGATAGGAAAGGCTCCGAAAACTTAGTTGTCGACCACCTCAGTAGAATACTCATCAGTGAAGAGTCAATACCTCTACAAGATGATTTTCCATATGAGCATCTCTTTTCTATTGAAAAGACAATCCCTTGGTATGCTGATATTGTCAACTATTTGGTTACTAAGACACTACCAAGTGATTTGTCTAGGGCTTAAAAAGATAAAATTAAAAGTGATGCTAAGTACTATGTATGGGATAATCCGTATTTGTGGAAACATTGTGCTGATCAAATCATTAGAAGGTGTATTTCTCAAGACGATATTCCTTCTGTATTGCAATTTTGTCACTCATATGCATGTGGTGGACACTTTGGCCCTAAGAGGACAGCTCAAAAAGTGTTAGGGTGTGGCTTGTTTTGGCTTACCTTGTTTCGTGATTCTTATATGTTTTGTAAGTCTTGTGAACAATGTCAGAAAGTTGGCAACTTAGGACATAGGGACCAAATGCCACTTACCCCTATTCTTGCTTGTGAAATATTTGATATATGGGGTATTGATTTTATGGGTCCTTTTCCTCTTTCTTTCGGTAATGTTTACATCTTTCTTGCTGTGGATTATGTCTCAAAGTGGGTGGAAGCCAAAGTGACCCGGACTAACGATGCCAAAGTTGTTGAGAATTTTGTCAAATCTCATATTTTTGCTAGGTTCGGGACACCAAAGGCTCTTATCAGTGATCGTCGCACACACTTTTGTAATAGAGTAGTGGAAACTCTGCTTAAAAAGTACAATGTCACTCATCGCACTTCACCGCATACCACCCTCAAACAAATGGATTGGCAGAGGTATCCAATCGAGAAATCAAGTCTATTCTTAAAAAAACCGTCAATCCAAGCAGGAAGGATTGGAGCATAAGACTTGAAGATGCATTGTGGGCCTACCAGACAGCTTATAAGACCCCTATAGGTATGTCTCCTTATCGTTTAATATTTGGCAAACTGTGTCACCTCCCTATGGAGTTGGAACATAGGGTGTACTGGGCTGTAAAACAATGTAACATGCAAAAGGATGAGGTTGGTGAGCACAGAAAACTTCAATTACAAGAACTTGAAGAAATTCGAAGAGAAGCTTATGAGAGTACTAAAATCTATAAGGAAAAAACAAAGGATTTTCATGATCAAATGATTTCTCGAAAGAATTTTTCTGTAGGTTAAAAAGTATTACTTTATCACTCTCGATTGAAGTTTTTTTCTGGAAAACTATGCTCATGGTGGGTTGGTCCTTTTGTTATCACTAACATATTTTCACATGGTGTAGTTGAGATCGCAAGTCTTGAAACTGGTAAGACTTTCAAAGTCAATGGTCATCGCTTGAAACCTTTTTATGAAGGATTTCAAGTGTGTAATATTGAAGAAACCAGTTTAACTTACCTTGAGTACTGCGATTAATTACCAGGAATGTCTAGCCAAAGACATTAAAGAAAGGCGCTTCATGGGAGGCAACCCAGACTAAAATATATATATATATATATATATATATATATTTCAATTTATTTTATTTTAGTTTTTTTTATTTTTTCTTTTGATTAGCTGCAGAAAGGGTACATATCATCAGATGACACTCTCTCGTGCTTAAGGGGAGAACTCCAATCACTTTACAATTTATACCAGGGAAGTACCGGTATTCCTTTTCTCTTATTCTCTAATGTTCCTTATGTTTTTAATTCCTCTTTAATTGTGCTGAATTAGGAACAGTGCAGACACTGTTCAAACTAAGTGTGGGGGAGAGGATAATAAAATATAGAGAATAGAGAATTGAGTATGACTAGCTAACATCTAAAATCATATTATACTCATACTTTGAATATTTGTCCTTAAGCATTATATGGTAAAATTTTAAGCCAAATTTTTCAAAAATTTTCATGAAATTTGGAGATTGTACTAAATGTTGTAATAGGTATCTACAAAATGTGAAATTGACTTGTTCAAGTGCTTTACTCACCTACTGCTATGATTAGAATACTTAGTTAAAATTAAGTAGTGAAATCTTTAAGAAACAAATTTACCTTGTATTTTGCTTTAGAATTGGAAGTCTAAGAGTAGGTCGAGTTCTTAAGTGAAAAATAAACAAGTTTACTTCTAGGTTAAATTAGTTACTATATACTCTTTGAAGTTGTTTTTGAAACAATGATAACACTTAGTGGAAGAAGTAGAAGAAACTTTCTCCTTAGTGATCCTTTATAAAAAAAAAAAGATGTCTTAATATTATGATAGCTAAAAAAAAAAAAGGGGGAAAAGAATCAAGCATAGCCATTACTCCAATGATTCAAGTAATTGAGTTAAGAGTATTCGAACTTGAATGTTAGAGTGAGGAAGAGTCCGTAAGGGTATCTTAAAACCCGGTCACTTGAGTGACGAGCTCGGGATGCTGCCGATTCGATGAACTCACTATAACGATAAGGGCGAAAAAGGCGAAAGTTCATGAAAAAGAAGCAGGCAAAAACCCGTCAAAATAGATGCTTGATTAAATCAAAAGAATATGAATGTAAAGATCATTGAATGAAATAAGACTTATAATAAAAAGGGAGAAAGTCTAGGGAAAGAGTAGATACCATATGCTTTTACTTTGTGTTGCAAAGATTATATACTTGCTAATATCTAATGAAGTTTAATTGGGTGTTTTTCCTTATTAGATTAAGTATTTACTTTTGGAATAAAAGTTCTTTTGCTAAACATGAGGATTAAAGTTTGTTTTGTTTAGATTAGCTATTAAATTTTGACTATGGTAATTTAATCACAGGAAACCAGTTTGGTTGGAGCAGTAGACATTAAAATTACAAGTCATGAATTATAAAAGGATAGATGCTTGAAAATGATGAAAAAAAATTTCGTATAATCTATGACGGATTTCTCAATTGATTTGATTCAATTGCTTGAGGACAAGCAAGAAACTAAGTGTGGGGGAATTTGATAGAGCCATTTTATACTCAATCTTTATAGTATGAATTGTGTTAATTTATTATTGATTTTATAGAAATCATAAGGAAATGGTACTTAATTTTATTATGGTGATAAATCAGGTTTAATGGAGTCAAGAGTGCTAATTCAAGTGATTTAGAGAAGTCATCTGCAAATTAAATCAAGGTCAAGGATTTACACCGCCGGCGTACAAGAGAAGAATGCACGAACAAAATAGCTTTTTGGAAGAAACAAGGGAAGTACACGAGCGTGTATTTCCAGATGCACGGCCGTATGTTTGGTTTGAAAAAAAACAAAAGCTTACACGGTTTAAGTACACGGCCGTGTGTTTGATTTGAAAAAAACAGAAGCTTACACGGTTTAAGTACACGGCCGTGTGTTTGATTTGAAAAAAACAGAAGCTTACACAGTTTAAATACACGACTGTGTATAACCGTGGGTTAAGACTGTGTATGTTGAAAAGTTCGGCCGTTTCAGGAGATTTTTCGGTTTTCATATATTTATCTCTTCGTTTTCCAGAAGGAGGGAGTGTAGGAGGGAAGAAACCGAATAGGAAAAGCAGGAGACACCTGAAAACAAAGACTTTTCATCTTTTTCACTTTTTGATTTTGTTTAGTTATGAACATGTGTGGCTAAACAATCTTCTAGCCAAAGGATCATCAATAGTTTAGTTCTTTAAGAATTATGAGATCTAATTGATTTGTCTTTATTCTATTCTTTATTTTTGGGTATTTATATATTTGCTGAATGTTTTTTTATTATTATCTTGTTTGATTGGTATGAATTAGAGCTCTTCTATTCCATTAGCAAGTTAATATATTGTCAATTAGAATGTCATATTCGTAATTGTTTGATAGTTTTAATCTCTGTGACACAATAACATGTTTGATTATAGAATAAATAATCAAATTCATGTTATGGAGATATATAATCTTGTTTAAATAGGTTATCTTATAATCTACTGGCATGAATTGGTGGTCTCTCTTGTTTTTAATGCTATTGATAGATTAAATCCTAAGAGCTTGTTTAGGATTGTTTAATCAATAAGAGAAGTAATCAAAGAGCTTGTTTTGATTATCAAGAAAGTAAGGAGAGATAGGTTATTAGATCTTGTTAATAACCATAACCAGTTTATCTGAGATAAAGAATAGAAAATATTTGCACCAATGATCATTTCTATGAATTAAACTGTAATGATACCTTTGGTTAGGCTTTCATCATTATTAAATTTTATTATCTGATTTCCATTTTATTTGAATTTACAAACAAAACCCCCATTCTTCTTTTTCTCTCTATTTTCTTTCTATAGAAATAAATTTAACCAATCCCTATGGATACGACCTTATTCACTGCTATCTACAAAAATTGTTTAGGACTAGGTTTTAATTTTGTTGGATTCGACACCCATCAAAAAGAAATTACAAATGCTCCACGTCCACATCAAGAAGTAACAATCATAACACCTTAACAACATAATCAATCACTTCAATTTCCACCTCTACAAGTCAGTTCATGATGGTAATACTACAACCCTTAATTTCCAATTTTCAGTTGACAAATCCATCCTCTTAAACCTCAAGCTCTAATACCAAAAGATGATGTGCTCAAAACCAAGGTTAAGCACATGCAAATGAATCAAAGAAACAACTTCAATTCACAAATAAAAACCAGCTCAATAGGATCATGAATTGCGTGAACCCTAATGGAGATTTGATGAAATCCAAAGGTTAAAAGATGCAACTAACAATCCAAAAATAATAAACTTCTCCAATAAAACAACAATCACAAGAATTTCACGTGAATTACACACAAGAACATTAAGATCCAATTTCATAAATAACCCTTCCCACAATCTCCAACTTACGATTCAAAATGGTTAACAATTGTTGATGGTGAATCACAAGTATGATAATTACTCAAAATAAACACACTCATTCGAATTGAAACCAATTCAAATCTGACCAAGAAAAGTTCTAATCCAACCCTAGATATTACACACTAGAGAAGAAAACGAAAACACGACAAGTAGAAATTGATATGACTCACAATTTCAATTGTTGCATTCGCCACAATCTCAACTCTTGGAAATTGAAATTGATAAGAGAAAAAGGAACTAGGGAAACCCTAAGCCCTCTCATGAAAATTTGATGTTCAATTCTGAAAATTTTGGCCTCCTCAAACCCTATTAGGAGCAAGTATTATACTTGCTCCCCTTTAGGATTAGAAAATGCACAAAAATTACAACTATGCCACTTTTAAGGTAGCCAGCCCTAAATGGAAATTACAATCAAAATGAAAATGTCACAAAAGAAAATATGACATAAAGTATTCCATAGAATAATTACAAAGTACAAAAATATCATAAATCTTCATAAGCCAATGCTTCGAAATGGAAACAATCGCAGCGGGTCTTTAATTGTAAATCTGAAGATGTCACGTGGCCATCAACTAGTGTAGGACATATTAGCATCCCATGGATAATTATTATTGTACCTATAAGATTATTTCTCAAATTTTTGTTAGATAAAAAGATATGAAGTAAAAATATAAGCGATTTGGATCATTAGCTAAATCTAGTTCTGAAGGTATAGGCGGTGCCAAAAAATTTCTCATTTGAGAGACAGAGTAGTGAGAGATGGAAATCTGAATAGAATGATAGATGGGGATCATCATCCTTACAGGGAAGAAAGGGATGATAACTTGTGGGCTACTCTATATCAGAATAGGGATTTTAGGCCACCTCGAGGACTTGAGTGTGTAATGTTGCAAATGCCTTCTTATGATGGTAAAGGATCAATTGATGATTATTTAAACTGGGAGGATAAGGTTGAGGGTCTCTTTGAATGTTATGAGATTGATGATAATACCAGAGTCCTATTGGCTGTTGTTGAGTTTACATGATATGCCGCATTATGGTGGAAGAATTTGATTATCAGCAGGCGTAGGGATAGGGAGGCTAAGATTCAAACATGGAGGGATAAGAAAAGGGTGTTGAGAAAAAGATTTATTCCTAATCACTACAAACAAGAACTGTTTATGCAACTATAAACTTTGAGGTAGAGAGGCAAGATAGTGGATGATTATGTGCAGAAATTTGAGTAATTTTGGCATGGAATTGTATTGCTAAGTGAGTGTCATGTGGATTATAGAAGTGTTGCACTGTGATGTGTTGATTTTGTTGTGGAGAAAAGTGTTGTAGATTATAGAAGTGTTGCACCGTGATGTGTTGATTTTGTTGTGGAGAAGAGCTACACATAGATTGTAATAGTATACATGTGCCTTGAGTGAAGTTAAGTGGAGTTGTGTGTTTTCCTTTTGTAGTGGCTACTGTGTGGCGCTAAAAGCAGTGTGGTTGTGAGGTGTACTCCTTTGCTTCAAATTGTCCTTGAGGTTCAATATACCGAGTCTACAACTATGTCGAATGATAGCGTGAATGGGGGGATTGGCGATGAAGCTAATAGTGAGGTTGGCGGAGGTCAGGGTCATAATGTTGCAAGTAGGAGGACTTTGGAAGAACATCTCCAGGATCTTACTACCACCAGTAACTAGGATTGATAGAATGACATTACTACAACCACTAGTGGTAAACCATTAGGCAACACATCGAGTAGCTCCACAGAATCCTTAAAGAGATAGAGTAGTAGGAGATGGAAATCTGAATAGAAGGATGGGTGAGGAACATCTTCTATACAGGGAAGAAAGGGATGACAATTTTAGGGCTAATCCATATCAGAATAGAGATTTCAAGCCACATCGGGGCTTGGAATATGTGAAACTGCAGATGCCTTCTTATGATGGCAAAGGATCAATTGATGATTATTTAGATTGGGAGGACAAGGTTGAGGGTCTCTTTAAATGTTATGAGATCAATGATAATAACAGGGTCCGATTGGCAGCACTACAAATAGGAACTCTTTATCAGCAGGCGTAAGGATGGAGAGGCTGAGATTCAAACATAGAGAGATATAAAAAGGGTATTGAGAAAAAGATTCATTCCTAAGCACTACAAATAGGAACTCTTTATGCAACCGTAGACCTTGAGGTAGGAAGGTAAGACAGTGGATGATTATGTGCAAGAATTTGAAACCCTCATGATTAGATGTGAATCCGTTGAACCTCCAGAACAAACCGTAGCATGCTTTGTCTCAGGCTTGAAATATGGAATAGCGTATGTTATTGAGGTGCAGTGTTATGGTACACTTGATGAGGCTATTCAGTTGGCCTTGAAAGTGGAGAGACAGAGGAGGTCCAACTTGCTTAAGGCTTTGAGTAGTAAGCTCAATGCTATTACCAGACCCATAACAGCTGACGGTTGATTAGGGGGAACAAAGGCGGTAGCTGAGGCAGTGAGAGTAGTGGACAAAACTACCCTAAATACTACTAGAGAAAATTTACCTACTGGGAAAGGTAAAGAGGTAATAATGCCAGATGTGAGGCAGACTGTTCTTAGATCTACTAGTGGAAAGGCACGCCAGATCAAGTGCTTTAAATGCATGGGATTTGGGCATATGGCAGCACAGTGTCCAAATAAGAGGGTGATGACTGTTATGGAGGGCATTGGGGAAGATATTGAGGATGATAATGAACAAACTGAACCTACAGATTTACCAATGGCACTGCAAGAGTATTAAGATGACCAAACTACGGAGACACATAAGGAGCGTACAAGTGAACAACATCTACTTATTAATGTGTTATGCAGGGCTCTAACTATATCTCCTAATACGAGAGACATTCAGAGGGAGAACATATTTCACACCTCTTGCAGAATTATAGGTAACCTTTGTGTACTCATCATCGATAATGGTAGTTGCACGAATGTTATATCTGCTGCATTGGTAGATAAATTACATTTGTCTACTATTTCACATCCTAACCCTTATAACTTGCATTGGCTGGATAATTGAGGCAGTATGTATGTTACACTAAGGGCAAAGGCCCTTATGAGTGTTGGGTAAAAATATCATGATGAGATCCTGTGTGATGTAATCCCTATGCATGCATTCCATTTACTGTTGGGTCGACCTTATGCTTACTCGCTATATTACGCTATGATAGGTGCGCTTGCCTTTTGCTTCGTAGTAAGATTAAGAACAAGAATTCAATTTATTTAAACTACGATTGGCAACGATCAAGTTTTTGGTGCCGTTGCCGGGGATACGCCAATATTAGAAACACTTTTTACTTATTAATTTAACCAATTTATTTCTTTCTTATCTTTTTTTTTTCCTTTTCTTCCTTAGAATTTGGAGCTTATAATTGATTTGTATTACGTTTACAATGCATGAAAAGAAGTCGCTCCAAGGAACTTGCTGTTTTTAATCCTGAGCCAGAGAAAATTATTCATCGTTATCAGAAAAAGCAACACTCGACTGAGTCAACATCATTTGGTATTCAAGGAGAATCATTGAAGGAAGAAATGGCTGATCAAGTCAATAATCGTGCTCAAGAGTTGAATTAAGGAAATGTTGTTGTGGATCCCCCGAATCATCAACTGGTTGATAATAGAGATGGCCGAGTTAATGAGCCACCCAGAACCAATTCTAATTTTTGCCAGGCCAAACTTGATAGGCGTTAGCTCTAGCATAGTCCGCCCTCGAGTGCAAGCAAATAATTTTGAACTTAAGCCTGCCGTGATTTAGATGGTGTAGCAATATGCTCAATTTGAAGGTTTATAGGATGAAGATCCAAATGCGCATATCCAACTCTTTCTGGAGATATACGATACCTTCAAATTTAATGGAGTTAGTGATGATGCGATCCGCCTTAGGCTCTTCCCATTCTCTTTGAAAGGCAAGGCTAAGCAGTGGCTGAATTCTTTACCGAGGAACTCCATTACTACATGGCAAGGTCTAATTAAGAAGTTTATGGACAAATTCTTCCCTCCTTCAAAGACCGCTAAACTTCGAGCTGAGATTCAATCTTATCATCAGTATGACATGGAGACGTTGTATGAAACCTGGGAGAGATTCAAGGACTCAATGCGGAAATGCCCACACCATAGGATCCCAGAGTGGCTTCAAGTTCAGAAATTTTATAATGGGTTGAACTATCAAACGAGACAAACAGTAGAAGCCGCAGCTGGTGGCACCTTGAACCATAAAACTCCTGAAGAAAGTTTGACTCTTTTTGAAGACATGGCCGCGAATAATTATGAATGGTCACATGGTAGGGGTAGAGAAAAGAAGGTGGCAAGCATTCTTGAAGTGGATGTGGCTACTTCTATCATGTCCAAAGTTGAGGCTTTATCTAGAAAGATCGATGGGTTGGCTGTCTCATAACATCAGCTGGCTATTGTGGAACCCTCAGGTGGTGAAGAAGGGCAAATAGAGCAAGTGGATTATTTGGGAAACCCAATTCGGCCCCAGAACAATCCATACAGCAATACTTATAACCCAGGATGGAGAAACCACCCAAATGTTTCTTGGACTAACAACAGTAATATTCAAAAGGGCAATCCGAATCCTCTACCAGGTTATCAGAGGCCAATGGTCCAGAGTGCCAAACCGCCACTTGAAGATCTCCTCACAAAATTCATCAAGGATTCAGAAGATAGACAGAAGTCCTTAGATTTGATTATGAAAAATCAAGATTCGACTCTGAGGAATCATGAGGCATCAATACACAATCTTGAAAACCAGGTCGGTCAGATAGCTAAGCTTCTGTCAGAGAGATCTCAAGGTTCACTACCTAGAAACACAGAAACCAACCCTAGAGAACATGTTAAAGCTGTCACATTACGAAGTGGTAAGGAACTACAACCAAAGGTTCAAGAAGAAGAGAGTTGGGTGACTGAACAAGCAAAAGAACAAGTAGTTCTCAAAGAACGGGGAAAGCATTCAGAAAAATCACCTAAAGAGAAATCATCACCTCCATTAATCCCAGAATACAAGCCCAATGTTCCTTATCCAGCACAACTCAAGAAGGACAGAACAGATGAGCACTATGGCAGATTTTTAGAGATATTCAAGCAATTGCATATCAACCTTCCACTGGTTGAGGCATTATCACAAATGCCACGATATGCAAAATTTTTGAAAGAGTTGCTATCGAACAAAAGGAAGCTTGAAGAGTTCTCCACTGTAACTTTAGGAGGAGAATGCTCTGCGGTAATTCAGAACAAACTCCCAAAGAAGTTAAAAGATCCTGGGAGCTTTACCATCCCTTGCCTAATAGGGAATTTATCTGAACAACGGGCATTGGCTGATTTGGGAGCCAGCATTAATTTGATGCATACAAGATGTTCCAGAAATTGGGTATTGGAGAGCCGAAACCGACTAAAATGAGTCTTCAGTTAGCCGATCGATCAGTCAAATTCCCGAGAGGAGTAGTTGAAGATGTATTAGTGAAGGTGCAGGACTTCATCTTCCCGGCGGATTTCGTCATCCTTGACATGGAAGCAGATGTGGAGGTCCCTCTTATATTGGGGAGGCCATTTTTGGCTACTGCTAGAGCCATAATTGATGTTGGGGATGGGAAGTTAGTGTTGAGAGTGGGAAATGAAGAGGTCATAGTGAAAATGCCTAGCGTCCTTAAACAAAGCCTGCACCATGATGATGCATGTTATGCAATCGACTACCTCGACTTCGCAGTTTCGGATTCATTGCAAGACCTGTTGATTGGTGATGCATTGGAATTGTGTTTGATGAATGGGGAGAAAGAGCAACCTGAAAATATGGCGATTAGAGCAGTTGTCAATCAGCTTAATAATAATCCTGAGTTGAGAGAAGAAAGAAGCTTTGAAGGTATGAATAGATCAACCATTCAGAGATCGGAACCTTCAATTGAGGAACCACCTGAGCTAGAATTGATACAACTGCCAGACTACCTTCAATATGCATTTTTGGAAGAAGATTCTAAACTTCCAGTCATAATTGCGTCAAATCTAGATCGAGATCAGCAGGAAAGGTTATTGCATGTCCCGGGGCGGCACAAGAAAGCAATTGCATGGAAAATTGCAGATATAAAGGGGATTAGCCCATCGTTTTGTACACACAAAATTTTGATGGAAGATTGTGTCAAGCCAGTGGTACAACCGCAGTGCTGACTTAATCCAAATATGAGAGATGTTGTAAAAAAGGAAGTCATCAAATTGCTTGATGCAGGAATGATCTACCCGATTTCTGATAGCTCATGGGTGAGCCCCATTCAAGTAGTTCCGAAGAATGGCGGTATGACAATGGTACCGAATGAAAAAAATGAACTCATCCCGATGAGAACTGTCACTGGATGGAGAGTTTGTATAGATTACCGCAAGCTAAATGACGCAACTCGAAAGGATCATTTTCCTCTTCCATTTGTGGACCAAATGCTTGAAAGGTTAGCTAGACATGCATATTACTGTTTCCTCGATGGGATGTCTGCATATTTTCAGATTCCTATCGCACCCAAAGACCAGGAAAAGACGACATTCACATGCCCTTTTGGGACCTTCGCTTATCGACGCATGCCTTTCGGATTATGCAACGCTCCAGCCACCTTTTAGCAATGCATGATGGCTATTTTTGAGGATATGGTAGGAGATAAGATGGAAGTATACATGGATGATTTTTCTGTTTTCGGGAATTCTTTTGATGAGTGTCTACACCATCTTGAGTTAGTGTTGCAACGTTGTGAAGACACTAACCTGGTCCTAAATTAGGAGAAGTGTCATTTTATGGTCAAAGAACGTATTGTTTTGGGCCATAAAATCTCCAAGAAAGGCATAAAAGTGGATGAGGCAAAGATCGAAGCAATTTCTAAATTGCTGCCACCATCTTCAGTTAAGGCAATACGAAGTTTTCTTGGCCATACAGGGTTCTATCGACGATTCATTAAAGATTTTTCAAAAATTGCTAGGCCAATGACAAAACTCTTGGAGTAGGATACCTCCTTTGACCTCAACTAGGAATGCATTGATGCATTTGAACTCCTCAAGCAAAAACTCATCACTGTACCTATCATAGTCACACCAACATAGGACGTTCCCTTTGAGATTATGTGTAATGCTAGTGACTCGGCTGTGGGAGCTGTTCTGGGTCACCGAAAGGACAAATACTTTCAACCCATTCATTATGCTAGCAAAACACTCACTCCTGCATAAGAAAACTATACAACCACTGAGAAGGAGTTGCTGGCAGTTGTCTTTGCCTTTGACAAGTTCAGACCATATCTCATCTTATCTAAGGTCATCGTATACACAGATCATTCCACCTTAAAATTCTTGCTGACAAAATAGGATGCAAAGCCACGCCTCATTCGGTGGATCTTACTTCTTCAAGAGTTTGATCTTGAGATAAGAGATAAAAAGGGTGCTGAAAATCTAGCTGCCGACCACCTGTCACGTTTGGAGAATCCCTGTTTAGAAAGACCGAACGAAGTTGAGATCAACGATGAGTTCCCTGACGAACGATTGTATGCCATCAAGACCGTTGAAGATGATATCATCCCATGGTTTGCTGATATTGCCAATTACCTAGTGGCAAGGGCCCTTCCTAAGGATATGAACAAGCAACAGAAGAAGAAATTTTTCACCGAATTGAAGCACTACTACTAGGAGGATCCACATTTATTTAGAATTTGTGCTGATCAGATGATTCGAAGGTGTGTTTCCCATGAAGAAGGATGGAAAATCTTATTCCATTGTCCCAGTGGGCCAATAGGAGGACATCATAGTGCCAATAGGACGGCGCACAAAGTATTGGAAGCAGGATTTTACTAGCCGTCATTGTTTAGGGATGCTTAGAGATATATAGCTCGATGTGACCGATGCTAGAGGGATGGTAACATATCAAAAAGGAATGAAATGCCACAACACTACATATTAGAGTGTGAAGTATTCGATGTGTGGGGCATCGACTTTATGGGGCCCTTTCCTCCTTCCTTCGGAAATAAATACATATCGGTAGCTGTGGATTACGTCTCTAAATGGGTAGAAGCACAAGCCTTGTCGACTAATGACTCCCGGGTGGTTGTTAAATTCTTGAAGAAGCTATTCTGTAGATTCGGGGTCCCACGGGCACTCAATAGTGACAGAGGTACACACTTTTGTAATTCGCAAGTTGAAAAGATTCTTAAGCGATATAGGGTGACTCACCGTCTTGCTATGCCGTATCACCCCCAAACTAGTGGGCAAGTGGAGGTTTCAAACAGGGACCTAAAGCGTATCTTAATGAAGTCCATGTCTCACCATAGACGAGATTGGGTCAAGAAGTTAGATGATGCTTTGTGGGCATATCGGACAGCTTACAAAACCCCCCTTGATACTACTCCATATTGATTAGTCTACGAGAAAGCTTGCCAATTACCAGTTGAGATTCAGCACAAGGCATTTTGGGCGATCAAATCTGCCAATTTAGATCTCAGCCGGTCTGGAGCACATCGAAGGATGCAACTTAATGAGCTAGATGAATGGAGGCTCATGGCATATGACAATTCATATATATACAAAGAGAAAGCCAAGAAGTTTCATGATGCTCGGCTACCATGGAATGGACAGTTTAATGAAGGGGACTTTGTATTACTTTTCAACTCTAGGTTGAAATTGTTCCCTGGGAAGCTTAAATCAAGATGGTCCGGTCCATTCCGGGTAAAAAAGGTTTTTCCCTACGGCACAGTTGAGTTGGAAGGCATTTTCAAGGTGAATGGTCAAAGGCTTAAGAATTACTTTGGGGACCAAACAGTTTTGGAAGAAAAGGAGGAGCTGAACCTCATTCTCATCTCCATTTGAGCTCCACCGATTCATTACGTCGAGCTAACGACGTTAAACAACAGCGCTTCTTGGGAGGCAACCCGTGTTGCTTAGGTCAGTTTTTCTTTTTTTTTTTTCTTTATTATCATCCGTTGTTTTGGAGTAACTTTTGCAGGACAGCAAGCTATAGAGGGGCTAACCAAGTTTGGATTCTATGAAAGTCACCTTAATAGAGCTTCTTTTAAGCTCTAAGTGTGGGAAAATTCTGGATGGGAGACCTTTTTAGGGAGTGCAAGATGAAGTGATGACAGGTATGTACTTTGATTTGCACAACCGGGTACACTAGTTGATGTGCCTAAACACACTTAAAAGCACATCCAAAGGACTTAAGAAAAACTATCTCAAGTCAAGGCAAAATCGGATCAAAAAATGGCACTTTTCAAATGAACCCTAATGATGAAAGGATGAAATTCAAACAACCAATGATATAATCAGAATACTTCAATGAAAATGCCTTCTAACAACACTCTAATTTCATGTAATCCACGCAAATGAAGCCTCAATTTGACAAAGAAAAACCGTAACAAAACAATCCCTTTCCAATGGTGAAAATCACGTTATCAAGGAAATCCTTAAAGATGAATTGGATCAATATGATAATTCCTTCAAATAATCACAAGAATTCGTGAATAACAACAAGGATATTTGACCAAGAAATATCTCAATTCAACCCTAGATATGACACACTAGAGAAGAAAAGAAATCACAACAAAATGAAATTGATATAACTCACAATTTCAAGATGTTGCACTCGCCACAATTTCAACTTCTTGGGATTGAAATTGATAAGAGAATTTGGAATTAGGAAAACCCTAAGCCCTCTCACGAAATGTGAAGTGTTTGTTCTACAAAATAAGCCTCCCCAAACCCTCTCTTAAGCAAGTATTTATACTTGCTACTCCTAGGGTTAAAAAGTGCTCAAAATTACAAGTTTGCCACTTTTAAGGTGGCTAACCCTAAATGAAAGTTACAAAGAAATAAAAGTGTCCCAAAACCAAAATACAACTAAAATAGTTCATAAAATGAAAAATACATAAAAGAAATGCTCTTCATGATGCCGGTCTTCTATAGGATCCATCGGCCCAGCTCATCGCCGGTTCAGGTCGGTCCATGGATAACCCACAAGCTGAGTTTAAGTGAGTTTGTCCATTGCCCTGTAAAGCATGATAAGTATTCCTGTTGGAATATAAAATACATGAATAAGATAAAAGAGGTTAGTATATAAATAATTCCGGGGTCGATTTGCTCAAAATGGGTCCTCATCGCCAAGATTCGAAATCCTTTAGTTATTGCCCTAATGATAAGTCTTGTCGGATTTTGATTCCTATCACTAGTGGTGTATCCGGTTTCTCACACATGCCAGAGGGTGTCTAAATTGACTTTGCAATAAAAAAGGAGAATACGTCATGGTGTGCCCTCCCGTGCACTTCAAAATATGCTCATTGTGTACATATCAGAGATACACGAATAAAGTACACGCTCGTGTACCTGGTCGTGTATCTGACCCACAGAAGGCACAATTCGATACACAAACAAGGTACACGCTAGTGTACCTAGTCATGTATCTGACCCACAGAACACCCCCTCTATATACACGAACAAGGTACACGCTCGTGTACCTAGTCGTGTATTTAACTCACAGAATGCTCTCCCATGATACACAAACAAGGTACATGCTCGTGTACCTGGTCGTGTATTTGACTCACAGAATGCTCTCCCATGATACACGAACAAGGTACACGCTCGTGTACCTGGTCGTGTATCTAACCCACAGAATGCTCTCCTACGATACATGAACAAGGCACACGCTCGTGTATCTAACCCACAAAAAGGAATCCAAAGTACCCGACCAAAGTACACGACCGTGTACTTGGTCGTGTATCTAATTTTTCTGCTCGTACTATAAAAGGACTCCTCACTTCACTCTGCCATTTGCACGACCCATTCTCCATTCGTGTATTTAACCCACTCTACTCCTCCATACCGTGGTTGTTCTTTCCACACCATAAATTTCTTCCGTTTCAAGGATTCAAGGTAAGTAAGTTTTCTCTTCTTCTTCTTCAATACTTATTGCAATACGGTTGCTGCTCGATTTTCTTTTATGACTACCATACATGCTTGCATCTATGATGATGGTATGATGAGTGATTTCACATTTTGGAAGTCGATTGTTGATAAATCTATAGACATTTTGAACTCACGTGAATGCATGTATGATTGATGTCATGAGTGGCTGCCAAACAAGTGAATCGACAGTTAGGGTTTGAACATGAATATATGGGACTTTGATTTTGTGGGTTTCTTGAATAATGTTGCCGTGTTTCTTTCCCAATCTTCTTCTTAGAAACTAAGTTATGAGGCCATTTGTTTTTTATGATCACTAAACTGTCGCACCTAGCTTCTTAGAATCAAGATTCGAACTTTATCGTTTAAGGATGCTTTGGGTGTGTTGTAGTTACATTTTTTGCCTTCAAGAAGGTAAATTGACAATATACCAAAGCCACAAGACCTGATTCTGAGCGTTCCTATGGTAATTTGTGCATGTATTAGATGGGTAGATACACAACTAGGTACACGATCGTGTACCTTAGTTGTATATCTCAACCGTGCTATCTTCCTCCTTGTTTCAGAAACCCAATGCAAGTCCTATCATTTTCTTTGTGTAATTAACGACCCTAACCTATTTTGAGACCATTGTGATTGATTCAGATGGGCAAAAGACTTGTGCAGTTAAACCGAAGTTTACTTTCTCTTGAGCTAAACTCTTCCTTGCTGGATGACTGTAATAATGATTGATCTCTATTTACTCTTTTACCTTTAGTTTTTGTTGTGTTGAACTTTGCTGATCTAGGTGTTATCCTACAAATGCAACTGGTCCCATAACTTTCCTTAGCGAGCTTCATTGATATAGATGATCGACATTCCGCTAGCTATGAAATTGGTCCATCACCTGTTTAATCCTGGGAAGTCTCAGTTCCTTTTCTTTTTATTTTTTTATTTTTTCTTTTTATCTCTTTATTTCTCATTACGTTCTTGAATGATAAAGACATTGGGGACAATGTCTCAATCTAAGTGTGGGGAAGGGGATACTAAAGAAATTTGATAAGGGTTGTGCTGAATTGTATAAGTCATTCAAAATTTTCCCCTATTTTGTTTTTCTCTTTTTGCTTGATAATCGAATTTTGAAATCATGATTGCAAATTACATAGTATTTTAGCATTTAGTGAATGAATTCCTCTAAAAGAGTGTTGTGCATGTCACCTTTGTCTTCTTTGGAACATTGATACTTAGTCAAAGTTATGGGATAAAATCGTTGTGAAACTCAAAGATCTTGAGAGCCATTTAATCTTTCATGAAAGGGCAAATGAAATGATTCTCTTGGTGATCCTTCTTAGAAGATCTCTTTAAAGTAATAATTTAATGAAAGCATGTTATACTTGAAAAATAAAGGATTGGTTAGTATGGGCAGGCTTTGGTCCCTCAGAAGAGCGAAGTTTGACTCCGCTACTAACTAGTCAAAATAATAAGTTAAGGTAATAGAGGTTCGATGGGGTTCCTTTAAAACCTGGTGACCTAAGGTCGTTTGGCCTGGGATCGGCCGACCGAGGAAATTACCGTAACAAAATGAAATACCATAAAGGCAAAAGTTGAGAGGGTCCTGTAACTCGAGCAATTAAGCCCACAGGAACGCCCTTAATTGAGGGGATAACGTTCGTTAACTTGGGTGATGAGCCTAGGATTATCGACTGAAAACTCGTTACATGGGTTGCAAGATCCTAAAAAAAAAAAAAAAGGATGAAACCAGTGAACTATTACAAAGAATAAAATCTTTGAAGAGATCAACCAAAATGGAGGAGGAATCCAGGGGAAACATAGATGCAATGTATTTTCATTATTGATTGCTTTACTAAGAGAGATAATTGAGAAGATTATAGACTCTTTAGTGGTGGTTAAAATGTACCACGTTTCCTTTTGCTCTAATTGATCTTGGGTCTAATTTTGATAATGAAAGCCATTGTTAAATGACAAGGGTAAAGATTGGTCTACTTTGATTAATCCTAGAAATTTGACTAAAGTATCTTTGTTACAATACTTTCATGATAAGGTGAGAAGCACACTCATTAGATTGAGGGATTGCATTGAGCTTTAAAGATTAAAATTCATAAATGCTAATGTCTGAGTAGTATTATTTAGTAACAACAATCATGATTAATGAGAAGTTTGATTAATGTTTTATTTTGCTTGAGGACAAGCAAAGACTTAAGTGTGGGGAAGTTTGATAAGTCGCAAAATACCCTTATCTAGAGTAATGAAATTGTGCTTTATTGTTGAATTTTTAGATAATTTGTTGAAGAAAAGGGTGCTTAATGGAATGAATGTTAATTTCAGGATCTTCTAGAGTATTTTGGAGCTAAGGGAAGGAGTTTTGAAGAGTCGGATCAAGTTTGGAAGGAATTGGATACAATACATGTGAAGAAAAGAATTCTGGAAAGTACAGAAGCGAGATACATGCCCATGTACTTTGCTTGTGTATATTGAAGTGGATGTTTGGAAAGTACACGAGCAAAGTACACGCCCATGTACTTTACTTGTGTATCTAAGTTTTGCTGTTGTTCAACGATGTTTCAAATACACGACCAATGTACACTCCCATGTACTTGCTCGTGTATATTCACATAAGGACACTTGGAAGCAAGCATGAGATACACGAACGAGATACACTACTCGTGTATCCGCTCGTGTATGTATCCAACCCAAGTACATGTATAAATAGACCGTTAGTTGCCCTAGAACAAAGGTTACGAATTTTGTACTTGCTCTGACTCTCATAACAGCAGGGGGAAGAAGATTCTGTCAATTCCAAAGGAGATTGAAGACCCACAAAGAAGAAGATTCTATCTTTAAGGGTTGTGACTATGAATTTTATTTATTCTTCCAGTAATTGTATTTCTTTTGTCCAATTTATGGAGGAGTAGACTCTAAATCTAGATTTTATTCGAAACTTCTCTGTCATGTGATGAAGATTTGGTTTTTAATGCGAAGTTGTTGGCTTTCTTATGATTAATTGCCTGCCCTTCAATTGTTCCTTAGATTCATAGATCCGGAATATGAATTTATGCATGATATCATATTAGTTAATTGAGAAATTGCTCTTATGATTAGATTTAATGCAATTAATGAGATTCGATTATTTTTCTAGAGATAGGAAACAAGAGTCTTTTGTTTACATCGACTATGTTGATGCGAATTCATGTGATTTATGCAATTCTAGGTTGCTATTAACTAAGGAGAGATCCTATTTGATAAACCTAGGATTAGATAGGATAATATACTTGAGAAAGCAGTTAACTTGACTAGAGAATTTGATAGTATAAGAAGTCAATTACGCCAATCTTCATAAATCTAATGAATTACATGATAGAGAAGGAGTAGAATAAGATCTAGGTTGCTTTTGTTAATTGATAAATCTTCAGAACCATTGTTGTTAGTGAGTTATTAGTTTTAAGATTAGAGTAATTAAGTTTCAACCAACATATTTAAGCAACGGTTAGATAATAGGAACGGAGTTAGTACTAGTAGTTGGTGTATCTCTGAGGGACGACCTTGTGCTTACTCGCTATATTACGCTACGATAGGTGCGCTTGCCTATTGCTTCGTAGTAAGATTAAGAACAAGAATTCAATTTATTAAAACTACGATTGGCAATGATCAGTCACGATTTCTAGGAGTAGAAGAATCAGGTTTACCTTGGTTACTAGGAGTAGAACCCGCTTACCTCTGTTCTCCTTTTGGTTTGGTGGGTAAAGGCTTTTCTTCATTCTTCCATTAGTTAGTCTTCCAGGCAGATGAACCAGCACCCTGTTGAAACCGTGCAGTACTACTACCTTTCCTCCTGTGTTGGTTCTCAACCTTTATAGCCATATGAACCATATCTTCCAATTCTACATAATGCTGCAATTCCATGACATTTTGAATTTCTCTATTCAATCCAGCAAGAAACCTAACCATGGTAACCTCTTTATCCTCCTCTACATTCGCTCTAATCATTGTAACTTCCATCTCCTTGAAATACTCATCCACACTTCGGCTTCCCTACCTAAGAGTTTGCAATTTGTTGGATAATTTACGATAGTAATACGTAGGCACAAACCGCTTCTTCATCACCCTCTTCATCTCTTCCCACGACTCAATAAGTGGTTTGCCATTCCTTCTTCGATTCAACATTAGTTAATCCCACCACACTGTGGCATAATCCGAAAATTCAATGGCAGTAAGTTTCACTTTCTTTCTCCCCCTATAGTTGTGACAATCAAACACCATCTCTACCTTCTTCTCCCACTCTAAGTACGCCTTGGGATCATTCTTCCCTTGGAAAGGAGGAATCTTCATCTTTATACTACTCAGTTGATTATCCTCTCTATTCCTATCTCCTCTATCTTCCTAATCCCTAGTTCCTCTATTCCTACCACTATAACCTCTATAACTCCCAACAAAAGGTTCATCAAATTCATCATCCGACATTTCATCTCCACCCCTTTGTACTCTCCTAGAAAAACTCTCCCTTTTACACCCTTGGAAGACGTTTTTAGATTGCTCTAGTCTTTGTTCTACCATCTCATGAATTTGTTCCATTCCCTCCCGAAACATCCTCTTCATCTCACCCCTCAATGCCTCAATCACTAACCTAGCATCAAACCTTCCCCTCTCACTTTCAGGAGAATGTTGCCTCGACATAGTTCCCTATAGAAAAAAGGTTAGCACGAACACAAATATATATAATTAAGCCTCACGATACACTCCCTTACGTGTTTCACTCAAATGATGATATCACACAGTCACTCGTGTATTCTCACAAGTAATAATGATATCAATTCGCTAATTCCTCTTCTCAATTCTCTTGGAACTAACCTAAACTATACCAATTCCCTTCCATAGAAT
>JBBMOL010002131.1:0-28212 GCA_037954665.1 Laguncularia racemosa | reverse complement strand
TAAAATGAAGGATTGTAGTTCACTATCTAACCCTCAGGTGGTTAAATTCCCTACCTGGTATGGTTTAAACCCAAATTATCATCTCTGTCTTCCCTAAGGCATGATAATCTCCCCCTTTTCCCTCAAATTTCCTCTAACTGCCCCTTGTCTCTAGACATTCTGAGGAGTTACCCCTAGGTGGTGCTGAAGGTTTACCAAGGTGTTTGTGGCAATGTCATCCTATCAACCCTTGTTGCTAATGTAGCAACAATTTTTGGTAAGGTCCTGAAGTTGTTCATCTAGAGTTTTACACTTGTATTTCGACGACTGGTCTGCCATCCACTTAGCTATTGGCCTCATTGCATTTGCCCCATTCACACTATCATTTGCATGTTTGTGGATGCGATTTTTTTGAAGTACAAATTTTAATCTCAAATAATTGTAAACACATTCTCTTCACTTCACCACATCCATAATAACACCATACACGCACTATTTACTTAGCACACAAATGCAATGCCACACACCACACCTTTTCTATACACGGGGCATAATAAATTCACCACCAAAACAATAATTTTTCCCTACTCTTTTAATCACGATGCAACAACTTTTCCAAATTCCCACAAAACACTCACTTCACAAGCAATCCATGGCAACAATACAAATATTACACTCCACTTCCATGGCAAAAATTTAAAAAATGTGCAACAACAACAAATACATTTCCCATTTCCCACAGAAAGGAAAAACAAGTTTATACTCCACTTTCCACAAATTTAATCCGCAACTTACAAATAGGCAGCAATTCAAATTTGAATTTAAACCCTCTTCACTAATTGTAACCCTTTCCTCAATTGGTAAGAAATAGATTTCAAATTCAAATAACACTCATTAACTCCCACAACTTAATGGATGTGTTTGATTCAAATTAGATTCCTTAACTACTCAACAAAAATGCAAATCTGTAAAATACATTTCCCCCAATTTGAATTTGCAAAATGGAATTACAATAACAAGCTTCAAAAACCTCCTTCACATACAAGTAGTCATGGCAAGAAAAGGTAATTTTTCAAGTTCACAAAATTGTTGAATTAAACAAAACTTCTATTTTCTTCCCTTCCACGAAAATAATTAATCACAAGAAGCTAAAACAATTCTCCCAATCCAACTCCAACAAGCAGCAAATCAGATTTCAATCAAGGCAATTTTCGCAACTCAAAAACTACAACACACAATTTGGTTCAAAAATGAATAACCCCAATTGAAGATAATGATCACGAAATCAAACCCAAAAACTGATCCCTTCTCTCAACTTGTGCTCCGATACCAAAAAATGATGTGCTCAAACCAAGTTCAAGCACAATCAAATGACTCAAGAAAACAATTCTCAAATCAATCACAAAACCAGTTCAATGTGGATGGGAAAAATTACATGAAACCTTTGGAGATTTAGATGGAAAACCAAAGAACAAATGATGTAATTGAAATCCCTACTTGTAATATTCACCAAATAACAACAAAGGAGATTAGATCCACGTGAAATCAGAACAAGATTGTAGCATCAAAACCCTGATTTTTCCAAATCTTCCTCCAATTGTAATTCCGCCAATCACTAAAATGATATTGAGTTCAATAACTAAAAGAACATTTAATCTTAACAAGACAATTGTTCATGAATATACACTCACAATAGTTCCCAAAAAAGATTCAAATCCCCCCTAGATATGACTACTAGAGAAGAAATGAAAAACACAAAGATGAAATCGATATGACTCACAATTCCCCTTTGTCGCACTCGCTACAATTCCAATTCCTGGGTTGAAATTGATAAGAGGTTTTGAACTAAGGATGAACCCTAATTCCACACGTGAAGTGCTAGGTTTAATCTGCAAAATATGGTCTCCTCAAACCCTATTCTAAGCAAGTATTTATACTTGCTACTCGTAGGGTTAGAAAATGGTCAAAATTACAAGTTTGCCACTTTTAAGGTGGCTAGTCCTAAATGAAAATTACAAGGAAATGAAAGTTTCCCAAAACAAATAAAACCAAAAATAGCTCATAAAACAATTACAAAGTACAAATTATCATAAGTCTCATGAACCAATGCCTCGGAATGGAAAACAATCGCAGCGGGTCTTTGATTGTCACTTTGAAAATGTTCTGTGTCCATTAACTGTTGTAGGACATATTGGCATCCCATGGAGAATTATTATTGTACCCGTAAGATTATTTCTCAAATATTTATTAGAATAAAAGACATAAAGTAAAATATAAGTGATTTGGATCATCATCTAAATCGAGTTCTGAAAGTGTCGAAGGTGCCGGAAATTTTCCAATCAATGTTGAATGATAATGTGAATGGATGAATTGGTAATGAGGCAAATAGTCAAGTTATAGGAGGAGGTCAAGGACATCGTATTGTAGGTAGAAGAAGAACTTTAGTAGAACAATTGCAGGATCTTAACTACTATTATAGCTACACTAGTAACACGGGTTAATCAGATGACATTGCCATAACCACCAGTAGCAAATCCACAGGCACCCCTACCTCAGGTAGCCCATAATGATGTACATAAGGAAGGAGAAGTAGGAGAAAATAGGGGCAAGAGAATGGGAGGAGATTATCATGCTTATCGAGAGGAAAAGGATGATAACTTCGAGGATGAACCTTATCCTAACCATGAGTTTAGGCCACCTAGGGGTTTGAAATATGTAAAATTGCAAATGCCTTCATTTGCTAGAAGGGGTTCTGTAGAGGATTATCTTGATTAGGAAGATAAGGTAGACGGCTTTTTTGAGTGTTATGAAATTAATGACCACACTCGAGTTCGTCTAGCAGCAGTCGAGTTTACAAGATATGTTGCCTTATAGTAGAAGAACCTTGTAGCGGGTAAAAGGAGAGATGGTGATGCTAAGATTCGTACTTCGCAAGAAATGAAACAGGTTATGAAGAAGAGGTTTATACTAGAGCACTACATGCAAGAGTTATTCATGCGCCTCCAGACATTGAGACAGGGAGGCAAAACTATAGATGAGTATATCCAGGAGTTTGAGAACTGATGATCTGATGTGGGGTAATCGAACCTCTTGAATAGACCATGGCACAATTTATGTTCGGGTTGAAATATGAGATTGCATGTATTGTAGAGCTGCAAAGCTATGACACCATTGATGAGGCTATTTAGTTAGCTTTGAAAGTGGAGAGACAAAGGCGATCTAATCATTATCGAGTAACGAGTAACAAGTATGGATCTTCTACAAAACTGTATGGGTTCGAGGGTAAACAAGCAGATAGAGGGGGATATGGCAGAAATATGGAAAAGAATGCAGTAGTGTCAGACATTAGAGGGGAGAAAGAATTAGCTAGGAAAGGAAAAACAGTTGCTGGGTATGAGAACAAACAAGTAGTGCTGGAACATCAAGAGGAAGGAATCGCCAAGCTAAATGTTTTAAATGTTGAGTTTTTGACATATAGCTGCTCAATGTCCAAACAGAAGAATTATGACTACTATGGAGGTTGAGAGTGAGGGGGAAAGAGAAGACATACACGAGACCATAGATTTGTCAACTATATTAGATGAATATGATGGTGATGAGATTACTGAGGTATACGAGGAAAAGGGGGAATGTTTACCTTTCCTACTAATGAGGATGAGTAAAGGGAAATTTTATTTCACATCTCCTGCAGGGTCCAAGGTAATCTTTGTGCTCTTATTATTGATGGAAGTAGTTGTACTAACATAGTGACTGCTTCATTAGTGACTAAATTGAAATTAGTCACTACCCCACATCCTAAGCCGTATAAACTGGATTGGTTGAGTGAACAAGGTACTTTACATGTCACTCAGAGGGCTAAGGTTTCATTCAGTATAGGAGATAAATACCATGACGAGATTATTTATGATATTCTTCTTATATGTGCATCACATATATTGCTTGGTGATCGTTGCCAATCGTAGTTTTAATAAATTGAATTCTTGTTCTTAATCTTACTACGAAGCAATAGGCAAGCGCACCTATCGTAGCGTACTATAGCGAGTAAGCACAAGGTCGTCCTCAGAGATACACCAACTACTAGTACTAACTCTGTTCCTATTATCTAACCGCCGCTTAAATATTTTGGGTTTTGAAACTTAATTACTCTAATCTTAAAACTAATAACTCACTAACAACAATGGTTCGAAAGATTTATCAATTAACAAAAGCAACCTAGATCTTATTCTACTCCTTCTCTATCATGTAATTCATTGATTTATGAAGATTGGCGTAATTGACTTCTTATACTATCGAATTCTGTAGTCAAGTTAACTATTTTCTCAAGTTTTTTAAAACCAAATTTTAACCTGGGGTTTTTTAAATTTAGGATCCCCTCCTTGGGTTAATAGCAACCTAGAATTTTTTTAAAGGGACTAAAATTCGCTTTAAAACATAGTCGATTTTTAAACGGGAAGACTCTTTTTTTTCCTATCCAAAGAAGAACAATAAAATCTCTTTAAATTGCATTAAATCTAATCAAAAGGGAGAAATTTTCTAAATTTAAACTAATATGATATCTTTGAAATAAATTAAATATTCGGGGATTTTTATAAAATTAAGGAACAATTGAAGGGCATGCAATTAATATAAGGAAAGCCAACAACTTGCATTAAAAACCAAATCTTCATAAACAGGGCCCAGAGAAGTTTCAAATAAAAATCTAGATTTTAGAGTTACTCCTCCCTTTAAAATTTGGGCAAAAAAAATACAATTGCTGGAAGAATAAATAAAATCCAAATCACAAAACCCTTTTAAAGATAGAATCTTTTCTTTCCCCGGGGGGCTTCAATCTCCTTTTGGGAAATTTACGAATCTTCTTTCCCCTTTTGTTAAAAGGGGGGTCAGGGGCAAAGGGACAAAATTTTATAAAACCCCCTTTCTAGGGGCAAACTAACGGTCTATTTATACATGGGGAACCCCGGGGTTTGGATACTTTTCACGACGGATACACGGGGGTAGTTGGGATCTGGGTTTGTGGATCTCTGCTTGCTTCCAAGTGTCCTTATGTGAATATAAAAACGAGCAAGTACATTTGGGAGTTTACATTGGTCGTTATTTGAAAACAAACGTTGAAAAAGCAGCAAAACTTGATACACGAGCAAAGTACATGGGGTGTACTTTGTTGTGTACTTTCCAGACATCCACTTCAGTTTTTTACAAAAAACAAAAAATCATGGGCGTGTATCCCCCGCTTGTGTTCCTTTCCCCGAAATTTTTTTCTTCAATGTATTGGATCCCCAAATTTCCTTTCCCAAAAATTGATCCGACTCTTTCAAACTCCTTCTCCCCTTTGCTCCCCAAAAAACTCCCAGGGAAAATCCTGGGAAAATTAAAAAATTCATTCCATTAAGCATCCTTTTCTTCAAAAAAATCATCAAAAATTTAACAATAAAAACAAATTTTATTACTCTAGATAAGGGTATTTTTGCGACTTTTTCCAAAAATTCCCCCCACTTAAGTCCTTTTTCTTGTCCCCCCAACAAAAAAAAAACATTAATCAAACTTTTTCAAATTTAAACAGGGGTTGTCCCTTACCAAATAATACCTTTCTCACACAATTTAACATTTATGAATTTTAATCTTTAAAAAACTCAAAGCCCAAACCCCCAATCTAATGAGTGGCTTTTCACCTTGTCGTTTTAAAATATTTTAACAAAGATATTTTTTGGGCAAAAATTTTTAGGATTAATCAGAGTAAGGGCCAATCTTTACCCTTGGGCAAATTTTTAAAAATGGGGTTTCATGACCAAAAGGAAAAAGGGGGGGTACATTTTTTAACCACCACTAAAAAGAGTCTATAAAAAAATTTTTCCCAAATTTTCTCTTCCCTTTGTAAAGCAATCAATAATGAAAATACATTGCATTTATGGGGTTTTCCCCCGGGGGGTTCCTCCTCCTTTTTGGTTGAACTCTTCAAAGGGGTTTTTTTCTTTGTAATAGTTTTTACCGGTTTCATCCTTCTTTTTTTTTTTTTTTTTTGGGGGTCTTGAAACCCATGTAACGAGTTTTCAGCCGAAAAAATCCTTTGGCTCTTTTACCTAAAATTAAAAGAAGGGGTTTTTCCCCTCAATTTGGGGGGCGGGGTTTCCCATGGGCTTAATTACTCAAGTTACCCAAAACCCTCTAACTTTTGCCTTTATGGGGGGATTTCACTTTATTACGGGGAATTTCCTCGGTCGGCCGGGTCCCAGGCCAGGGGCACCTTAGGGTTGGGCCAAAGGGTTTTAAAAGGAAAAACCCATCGAACCTCCCATTACCTTAATTATTATTTTTGACTTTGTTAGTACGGAAATCAAAAAATTCGCTCTTCTGAAGGACCAAAAGCCTTCCCCCTAAAATAACCAATCCCTTTTATTTTTAAAGTATAAACCCTGCTTTCATTAAAATTTTTACTTTTTAAAAAGATCTTCTAAAGAAGGAACAACCAAAGAGAATCATTTTTTATTTTTCCCTTTTTATGAAAGAATTAAATGGGGGTCTCAGGGGCTTTGAGGTTTCACAAAAGATTTTATCCCATAAACCCTTTTACTTTAAAAATTTTTCAATGTTTTCCCAAAAAAGGAAAAAAAGGTTGACCCTGCCAACAAAAAACTCTTTTAAAAGGAAATTTTATTCACTAAATGTAAAATACTATGTAATTTTTCAAAAACATGATTTCAAAATTTTGATTATCAAAACCAAAAAAAAGAAAAAATAGGGGGAAAATTTTGAATGACTCATTTCAATTCAGCACAACCCTTCCTCCAAAAATTTTTTTTTGTATCCCTTCCCCCCACTTAGATTTTAGACATTTGGTTTCCCCCCCTGGGCTTTTATTTATTCAAGAAAAAACAATGGGGGCTCCAAAAAAAGGGTTTGGGTCGGGCAAATTTTCACCCAAAAAAAATGATGGGGGCCCTTAAAATTTGGGTTTCCGAAAAAAAAGGAGGAAGATAAACACAGTTGGAGGATACACAACCCAAAAAATACACGATTGTGTTTCCCCGATTTGTGTAAAATTTTTAAACCCATCTCCATTACCCCTGCCAACCAAATTAAAAACCCCCCAAAAAGGAAACCCCCCCCCCTTCCCAAAATTCCCGGGTTCCCCCCTTTTGGCCTTTAAGTATATTATCCCCAACCCCCACCTTTTGAAGGCCCAAAAAGGGAACTAACCCAAAAATAAACCCAAAAACCTTCCCCTTAAAAAGATTTTTGTTTGGGGAAACTTGATTCTTAAATAAGGTAGGTTTTTCCCATAGGTTTTAGTGAAACAAAAAAAAAAAAAAGGGGGCCCCATAAACCTTTTTGGTTTTCTAAGGGAAAAAGATCCCCGGGGAAGGGAAAACAAAAAAAACATTATTCAAGAAACCCACCAAAAATCAAAAAGGCCCCAAATATTCATTTTTCAAACCCTAACTGTCGTTTTACTTGTTTGGGCCCGGGGCCCCTCATAACATCAATCATACATGCATTCAAGTGAGTTCAAAATGTCACAGGGTTTTTCAACAAACGACTTCCAAAATGCGAAATCACTCAACTTCCTTCATCATAGATGAAAACCTGTATGGTAGGGGAAAAAAAGGGAAAAACCCAAACCAAAAAACCCCCTTTTTTTGGGAATAAAGGAAATTTAAGAAGAAAAAAAAAGAGGGGAAAAAATTTCTTAAACCCTTTTAAAACCTTGAAACAAAAAGAAAATTTTTTTTGGGTGGTTGGGGAAAAAACAACCACGGTATGGGAGGAGTAAAAGGGGGAAGGGGAAATGGGGGGCACATTATTCAAGAAACCCACAAAATAAAACCCCCAAATTTTTTATGTTAAAACCCTAACTGTCGATTCATTTGGTTTGGCAGCCACTAAATAACATCAATCATACTTTGCATTCACGGGGGAGTTCAAAATGTCTACAAAATTATCAACAATCGATTTTTAAAAAATGCGAAATCATCATCATAATCATCATAAAACCCATAAAGTCGATGCCCCACACATCGAATACTTCACACTCTAATATGTAGTGTTGTGGCATTTCATTCCTTTTCGATATGTTACCATCCCTCTGGCATCGATCACATCGAGCTATATATCTCTGAGCATCCCTAAACAATGACGGCCAGTAAAATCCTGCTTCCAATACTTTGTGCACCATCCTATTGGCACTATGATGTCCTCCCGTTGGCCCACTGTGATAGTGGAATAAGATTTTCCATCCTCTTCATGGGAAACACACCTTCAAATTTCATCTGATCAGCACAAATTCTGAATAAATGTGGATCCTCCCAATAGTAGTGCTTCAATTCGGTGAAAATTTTCTTCTTCTGCTGCTTGTTCATATCCTTAGGAAGGGCCTTGCCACTAGGTAATTGGCAATATCAGCAAACCATGGGATGATATCATCTTCAACGGTCTTGATAGCATACAATCGTTCCTCAGGGAACTCATCGTCGATCTCAACTTCATTCGGTCTTTCTAAACAGGAATTCTCCAAACATGACAGGTGGTCGACAGCTAGATTTTCGGCACCCTTTTTATCTCTTATCTCAAGATCAAACTCTTGAAGAAGTAAGATCCACCGAATGAGGCGTGGCTTTGCATCCTGTTTTGTCAGCAAGAATTTCAAGGCGGAATGATCTGTGTATACGATGACCTTAGATAAGATGAGATATGGTCTGAACTTGTCAAAGGCAAAGACAACTGCCAGCAACTCCTTCTCAGTGGTTGTGAAGTAAGATCCACTGAATGAGGCATGGCTTTGCATCCAGTTTTGTCAGCAAGAATTTCAAGGCGGAATGATCTGTGTATACGATGACCTTAGATAAGATGAGATATGGTCCGAACTTGTCAAAGGCAAAGACAACTGCCCGCAATCCTTCTCAGTGGTTGTATAGTTTTCTTGTGCAGGAGTGAGTGTTTTGCTAGCATAATGAATGGGTTGAAAGTATTTGTCCTTTCGTGACCCAGAACAGCTCCCACAGCCGAGTCACTAGCATCACACATAATCTCAAAGGGAACGTCCCATGTTGGTGTGGGCCATGATAGGTGCAATGATGAGTTTTGCTTGAGGAGTTCAAATGCATCAATGCATTCCTGGTTGAAGTCAAAGGAGGTATCCTTCTCCAAGAGTTTTATCATCGGCCTAGCAATTTTTGAAAAATCTTTAATGAATCGTCGATAGAACCCTGCATGGCCAAGAAAACTTCGTATTGCCTTAACTGAAGATGGTGGGGGCAATTTGGAAATTTCTTCGATCTTTGCCTCATCCACTTCTATGCCTTTCTTGGAGATTTTATGGCCCAAAACAATACCTTCTTTTTCCATAAAATGACACTTCTCCCAATTTAAAACAGGTTAGTATCTTCACAACGTTGCAACACTAACTCAAGATGGTGTAGACACTCATTAAAGAATTCCCAAAAACAGAAAAATCATCCATCTATACTTCCATCTTGTCTCCTACCATATCCTCAAAAATAGCCATCATGCATCGCTGAAAGGTGGTTGGAGCGTTGCATAATCCGAAAGGCACGCGTCGATAAGCGAAGGTCCCCAAAAGGGGATGTGAATGTCGTCTTTTCCTTATCTTCGGGTGAGATAGGAATCTGAAAATATCCAAACATGCCATCGAGGAAATAGTAATATGCATGACCAGCTAACCTTTCAAGCATTTGGTCCACAAATGGAAGAGGAAAATGATCCTTCGAGTTGCGTCATTTAGCTTGCGGTAATCTATACAAACTCCCATCCAGTGACAGTTCTCATCAGGATGAGTTCATTTTTTTCATTCGGTACCATTGTCATACCGCCTTTCTTCGGAACTACTTTAGTGGGGCTCACCCATGAGCTATTAGAAATTGGGTAGATCATTCCTGCATCAAGCAATTTGATGACTTCCTTTTTTTACAACATCTCTCATATTTAGATTAAATCGGCACTGCGGTTGTACCACTAGCTTGACACAATCTTCCATCAAAATTTTGTGTGTACAAAAACGTTGGACTAATCCCCTTTATATCTGCAATTTTCCATGCAATTGCTTTCCTGTGTTGCCCCAGGACATGCAAAAACCTTTCCTACTGATCTCGATCCAGATTTGACACAATTATGACTGGAAGTTTAGAATCTTCTTCCAAAAATGCATATTGAAGGTAGTCTGGCAGTTGTTTCAATTCTAGCTCAGGTGGTTCCTCAATTGAAGGTTTCGATCTCTGAATGGTGGATCTTTCATACCTTCAAAGCTTCTTTCTTCTCTCAACTCAAGATTATTATTAAGCTGATTGACAACTGCTCTAATCGCCATATTTTCAAGTTGCTCTTTCTCCCCATTCATCAAACATAATTCCATGCATCACCAATTTAACAGGTCTTGCAATGAATCCGAAATTGCGAAGTCGAGGTAGTCGATTGCATAGCATGTGTCATCATGGTGCAGGCTTTATTTAAGGACATCAGGCATTTTCACTATGGACCTCTTCATTTCCCCCTCTCAACACTAACTTCCCATCCCCAACATCAATTATGGCTCTAGCAGTAGCCAAAATGGCCTCCCCAATATAAGAGGGACCTCCACATCTGCTTCCATGTCAAGGATGACGAAATCCACCAGGAAGATGAAGTCCTGCACCTTCATTAATACATCTTCAACTACTCCTCCCGGGAATTTAACTGATCGATCGGCTAACTGAAGACTCATTTTGGTCGGTTTCAGCTCTCCAATACCCAATTTCTGGAACATCTTGTATGGCATCAAATTAATGCTGGCTCCTAAATCAGCCCAAAGCCGTTCTTCAGATAAATTCCTATCAGGCGAGGGATGGTAAAGCTCCCAGGATCTTTTAACTTCTTTGGGAGTTTGTTCTGAATTACCGCAGAGCATTCTCCTCCTAAAGTTACAGTGGAGAACTCTTTAAGCTTCCTTTTATTCGATAGCAACTCTTTCAAAAATTTTGCATATCGTGGCATTTGTGATAATGCCTCAACAGTGGAAGGTTAATATGCAATTGCTTGAATATCTCTAAAAATCTGCCATAATGCTCATCTGTTCTGTCCTTCTTGAGTCGTGTTGGATAAGGAACATTGGGCTTGTATTCTGGGATTAATGGAGGTGATGATTTCTCTTTAGGTGATTTTTCTGAATGCTTTCCCCCTTCTTTGAGAACTACTTGTTCTTTTGCGGGTTTAGTCACTCGACTCTCTTCTTCTTGAACCTTTGGTTGTAGTTCCTTACCACTTCGTAATGTGACAGCTTTAACATGTTCTCTAGGGTTGGTTTCCATGTTTCCCGGTAGTGAACCTTGAGATCTCTCTGTCAGAAGCTTAGCTATCGACCGACCTGGTTTTCAAGATTGTGTATTGATGCCTCATGATTCCTTAGAGCCGAGTCTTGATTTTTCATAATCAAATCTAAGGACTTCTGTCTGTCTTTTGAATCCTTGATGAATTTTGTGAGGAGATCTTCAAGTGGCGGTTTGGAACTCTGGACCATTGGCCTCTGATAACCTGGTGGAGGATTCGGATTGCCCTTCTGAATATTACTGTTGTTTAGTCCCAAGAAAAATTTGGGTGATTTCTCCATCTTGGGTTATAAGTATTGATGTATGGATTGTTCTGGGGCCGAATTGGGTTTCCCAAATAATCCACTTACTCTGTTTGCCCTTCCTCACCACCTGAGCGTTCCACAATAGCCAGCTAATGTTGTGAAACAGCCAACCGTCGAAACTTTCTAGATAAAGCCTCAACTTTGGACATGATAGAAGTAGCCACATCCACTTCAAGAATGTCTGCCACCTTCTTTTCTATGCCCTACCATGTGACCATTCATAATTATTCGCCGCATGTCTTCAAAAAGAGTCAAACTTTCTTCAGGAGTTTTATGGTTCAAGGTGCCACCAGCTACGGCATCTACTGATTCTCTCGTTTGATAGTTCAACCCATTATAAAATATTGAACTTGAAGCCACTCTGGATCCCATGGTGTGGGCATTTCCACATTGAGTCCTTGAATCTCTCCCAGGTTTCATACAACGTCTCCATGTCATACTGATGATAAGATTGAATCTCAGCTCGAAGTTTAGCGGTCTTTGAAGGAGGGAAGAATTTGTCCATAAACTTCTTAATCAGACCTTGCCATGTAGTAATGGAGTTCCTCGGTAAAGAATTCAGCCACTGCTTAGCCTTGCCTTTCAAAGAGAATGGGAAGAGCTTGAGGCGGATCGCATCATCACTAACTCCATTAAATTTGAAGGTATCGCATTTTCTCCAGAAAAAGTTGGATATGCACATTTGGATCTTCATCCTGTAAACCCTCAAATTGAGTATATTGCTGCACCATCTGAATCACAGCAGGCTTAAGTTTAAAATTATTTGCCTCCACTCGAGGACGGACTATGCTAGAGCTAACGCCTATCAAGTTTGGCCTAGCAAAATCAGAATTGGTTCTAGGTGGCTCATTAACTCGGCCATCTCGATCATCAACCAGTTGATGATTCGAGGGTATCCACAACAAACATTTCCTTGATTCAGCTCTTGAGCATGATTATTAACTTAATCAGCCATTTCTTCCTTCAGTGATTCTCCTTGAAAACCAAATGATGTTGACTTAGTCGAGTGTTGCTTTTTCTAATAACGACGAATAATTTTCTCTAGCTCAGGATTAAAAACAGCAAGTTCCTTGGAGCGACTTCTGGTCATGCACTGTAAAGTAATACAACTCAATTATGAGCTCCAAATTCTCAGGAAGAAAAGGAAAAAAAAAGAAATAAATAAATTGGTTAAATTAATAAGTAAAAGTGTTTCTAATATTGGCGTATCCCGGCAACGGCACCAAAAACTTGATCGTTGCAATCGTAGTTTTAATAAATTGAATTTTTGTTCTTAATCTTACTACGAAGCAATAGGCATGCGCACCTATCGTAGCGTAATATAGCGAGTAAGCACAAGGTCGTCCCTCAGAGATACACCAACTACTAGTATAGCTCCGTTCCTATTATCTAACCGCCGCTTAAATATGTTGGTTGAAACTTAATTACTCTAATCTTAAAACTAATAACTCCCCTAACAACAATGGTTCGGAAGATTTATCAATTAATAAAGTAACCTAGATCTTATTCTACTCCTTCTCTATCATGTAATTCATTAGATTTATGAAGATTGGGGTAATTGACATCTTATACTGTCGAATTCTCTAGTCAAGTTAACTACTTTCTCAAGTATATTAACCTATCTAATCCTAGGTTTATCAAATAGGATCTCTCCTTAGTTAATAGCAACCTAGAATTGCATAAAGCACATGAATTCGCATCAACATAGTCGATGTAAACAGAAGACTCTTGTTTCCTATCTCTAGAAGAACAATCAAATCTCATTAATTGCATTAAATCTAATCATAAGAGCAATTTCTCAATTAACTAATATGATATCATGCATAAATTCATATTCCGGATCTATGAATCTAAGGAACAATTGAAGGGCATGCAATTCATCATAAGAAATCCAACAACTTCGCATTAAAAACCAAATCTTCATCACATGACAGAGAAGTTTCGAATAAAATCTAGATTTCAAGTCTACTCCTCATAAATTGGACAAAAGAAATACAATTACTAGAAGAATAAATAAAATTCATAGTCACAACCCTTAAAGATAGAATCTTCTTCTTCGTGGGTCTTCAATCTCCTTTGGAATTGACAGAATCTTCTTTCCCCTGCTGTTATGAGAGTCAGAGCAAGTACAAAATTCATAACTCCTTTCTAGGGCAAACTACGATCTATTTATACATGTACCGGGTTGGATGCATACATGAGCGGATACACGAGAAGTGTATCTCGTTCGTGTATCTCATGCTTGCTTCTAAGTGTCCTTATGTGAATATACACGAGCAAGTACATGGGAGTGTACATTGGTCGTGTATTTGAAACATCGTTGAACAGCAGCAAAACTTAGATACACGAGCAAAGTACATGGGCGTGTATCTCGCTTGTGTACTCTCCAGAATTCTTTTCTTCACATGTATTGTATCCAATTCCTTCCAAACTTGATCCGACTCTTCAAAACTCCTTCCTTAGCTCCAAAATACTCTAGAAGATCCTGAAATTAACTTTCATTCATTAAGCATCCTTTTCTTCAACAAATCATCTAAAAATTCAACAATAAAGCACAATTCATTACTCTAGATAAGGGTATTTGCGACTTATCACTTGGCAAGCCTTGATTGTATGATAGGAGAGTGTTACACGATGGTTTTTGGAACACTTAGGTGTTCTAGAATGAGGGTAAGCACATAGTGTTGAACCCCATGTCACCTACTGAAGTACAAGAGGCACAAAGGCAAATTAATAAAGCTAGGAAAAAGAAGACATTATTAGTGGGATAGTGTGAATTGGAGGAGGCCATAGAGGGTGAGAGGCCAATGTATATGTTGTAGATGAGATATGCGCTGAAGGTAGATGGACGTAAGCAGTTACCCCCTATGGTAAAACCCAAATATTAGATTTAGTATAAAGATCTATTTCCAAATGAATTACCTGAAGGATTGCCACCTATGAGAAGCATTAAACATGCCATTGATTTTTAGCCTAGGTTAGTTTTGCCAAATCAACTTGATATTCCATGAATCCTGAAGAGGCTAAAGAATTGAAGCATCAGGTAGATGAAACTGGTAGAACGGGGTTTTGTTATGGAAAGTTTTAGTCTTGTGCTGTTCTTACACTTCTTATTCTCAAGACGGATGGCACATGGAGGATGTGCATCGATAGCAGAGCCATCAACAAAATTACCATTAAATACAAGTATCCCATTCCTAGACTTGATGATGTGTTAGATGAGCTACATGGTGCATAGGTATTCTCTAAGGTGGATCTTAAAAGCGGATATCACCAATTTGAATGAGGGAAGGAGATAAGTAAAAGACCGCTTTTAAAACATGTCATGGTTTATATGAGTAGATGGTCATGCCATTTGGGTTGACCAATCCCCTTAGTACTTTTATAAGACTGATGAATCATGTAATGAAAATTTTTTTAGGTAAATTTGTTGTTATTTATTTTGATGACATTTTCATTTATAGCAGAAACCTTGAGAATCATGTTGAGCATTTACAGGCTGTTTTCTCAATACTGAGGGAACAACGACTGTATGCAAATTTCAAGAAGTGTTCTTTCTATCAACCTGAGGTAACATTTCTTAGATTTATCATAACTAGTTCTAGTGTCAAAGTAGATGAAGAAAAAGTGAGGGCTATTAGGGATTGGCCAATACCACAATCAATGTTAAGGTAAGAAGTTTTCATGTGCTGGCTTAATTCTATAGACGTTTTGATGGGAAATAAACTTGACCAACTCCTTCCTATGACCCACTGGAAGAAATTGGAGGACTGATGACAACGGTAAGAGCAAAAACACTTGGAGCAAGCCTTGAATGTACTTATTCTATAACACCTGGACCATGCTTTTGTGGATACTTGTGCCAATAGAGGAAAAGATCATTTTTCATCTATCAAGCATCTCCATTATTAATATTGAAGATTGCTTAGAAGCAAAAGAAGGCCATTGGCTTAGTCCTTGTAAGTCGCCGACTTAATTAAGCCGGCCTATATATATAGGTCGCCGGCCTTGATGATTGCAAGTCACCGAGTTACTTAGCTAGTGTAGACATATGCCGCTAGCTTTGGGCTGGCTTTTAATTGTAGTCTTGTGATTTCTTATCATTTTTCTCCTTTAATTTCCAAGACTATATATAATCCTTTAGGGTTTCGAATTTGGGACTTTTGGATGTATTTTTTTCTCTTAGGAAAACCTCTCTATTGTTCTTCATCAAAAACACATTCTAATCTAATCAAGGCAACTTGTTTCGATTGTAATTTCTTTATAAACTTTGGTTTTAATTCATTATTCAAGTTAGGGTCAAGTTATTGCTTAGTTCCAAGGATGATTCTAGGGTTACTTTTCCATCCGATCGGGTTTTAGGACAATTGCAACCTAAGGTTTACATCATTTGGTATCAGAGCTTTAGCTCTTGGAAATCAAGGTTTATCTATCCTTTAGCAATTATCGTAATTGTTGTGTTTGTGTTAAGTTAGTCTTTTGAATTCGATTGTTTGATATTGTCTTGTTAATTAAAAAAAAAATAGTGTTCCGTTGAAATTTGTTCTACAATTTTTAGAATTTTTTTATTGATTTCGTAGATTGCTGGTGTTTGTTCTTTGGTAGTTATTTAAGAGTTAAAAAAAAAAAAAAAGGGGGAAGAATGAAGAAGAAGAAAAGAAAATTCATATAAAAAAAAAAGGAAGAAGAAGAGAAAAGAATTAAAATTGTATAAAAAAAAGAGGGGGGTTATCACGAAATTTCCTCTTAGATAGGTCAGATTGAATTAATTCCTTAGTTTGTAGCAATTACATGTCATTATTTGCTAGCCGGTAGGGTTGTTGATAAGGTTCTTGTTAAAGAACTTGTGGGGAGATGTTTATTGAATACCAAATTATACACATATTCTTGAGTGATATACGAGTGAATTAAATCTATATCTTTGAGTGTAAACACATGAGAGAGAGTTAAGACGAAAACAAAATTATTTTTTCTTTTGTTATTAACAAATTTTATTGTAGACTATGGAAACATGAGTAGTGGAGGAGAACATGTAGATTCTGATATGAGGTCATTTATGAAGTCAACCCAAGATCAATTTAAACTTCTGAATAGAAGGTTGGATGATCTTGAATCTCCTTCTAAGCATAGGTCTTTCAGAAGGACTATGGATGAGGAGGGGGAAGATGAGTATTCTGATTTTGATATGAATAATTTAAGAGAGGTAAAAGGGCTGTTAAGAGGCAAGATAATAATTTAGGGAGCATTAAGATTACAATTCTTACTTTTTAAGGGAAAAATGACCCTGAGCTGTATTTGGAATGGGAGGGAAAAGTAGAAACATGTATTTGATTGTCACAATTATGCTGAGGAAAAGAAGGTTAAATTAGTAGCAGTTGAGTTCAATAATTATGCCAATATTTGGTGGGATCAACTTGTGGTTACTAGGCGAAGGGTAGGAGAGAGACCAATTAGGTCATGGGAGGAGATGAAGGTAGAAATGAGAAAAAGTTTTATCCCTAGTCATTACTAAAGGGATTTGTATAAAAATTACAGGGGTTAACTCAAGGTCTTATGAGTGTTGAGGACTGTTATAAAGAGATGGAGGTCGCTATGATTCGGGTTAACATAGAAGAAGATCGTGAAGCTATAATGGCTAGATTTGTTGATGGCTGAATAGAGAGATAGCTGAAATTGTAGAGCTACATCATTATGTGGAGATGGAGGAACTATTGTATAAAGTTATTAAGGTCGAGAGGCAGTTAAAGTCTAAGGGTGCCTCTAGGTATGGCTTTACTTCTAGCTCTTCAAGGAAGACAATTTGGAAGATTCATAAGGATGCATCTAAATAAAAGGAAGATGCAAAGTCTAAAGAGCCAACTGTCTATCCTAAAGGTGAAACTAAATTTAAATCCTCTGCTAGATTACGTGATATAAAAACATTTCAGGTGTCAGGGGTTAGGGCACATTGCCTCTCAGTGTCCAAACAAGAGGGTTATGGTGGTTTTAGATAATGATGATGTAGATAGTATCGGTTCAGATGAGGGAAAGATGCCACCATTGGAGGAATGTAGCAATGTTGATGTAAAGGGTCCTGTGAAAGGAGAATTATTAGTTACTAGGCATGCTCTAAACATACAAACTAAAGATGATGATGAGGAGGAACAGCATGAGCATATCTTCCATACTAGGTGCCATGTGAATGGTAAGGTATGTAGCATGATCATTGATAGTGGTAGTTGCACAAATGTTGCAAGTTCTTTAATGGTTGAGAAATTGCATCTACCTACAATGAGGCATCTTAAGCCATTATAAGTTGCAATGGTTGAATGTGTGTGGAGAAGTTAAAGTAACAAAACAAGTTGTAGTTGCATTTTCCATTGCTAACTACAAGGATGAGGTTCTTTATGATGTTGCACCTATGCATGTGGGACATCTCCTTTTGGGGCATCCATAGCAGTTTGAAAGATGGTCTATCATTTTGGATACAAAAATGTATACAAACTTGTAATGAATAACAGATTCATTATGCTAACACCTCTCAAACCTTTAGAGGCATATGAAGATCAAGTGAGGTTATAGAGAGAGAGTGAACAAAAAAGAATAAGTGATAAAAATAAAGTGAGAGCTATTGTAAAGGAAAAGAGAGAGAGAGTCTGAGAAAAGGGAAAAAGAAAAGAAAGGGAGAGGATTGAGTGGTGAGAGAAAACAGAGTGGAAAGAAAACTATTATGTGAGTACAAGTGAGATTAAGAATGCTTTGTTTTCAGGAATAAAGAGATCTGTTGAGGTTGCATATGGTCTAAATTCTTTGACTTCATTTGATTTAACTTCTTTACCTATGTCTAAACATGTTAGTATCAAAAGGAAGGCTGAATTTGTTAGGCAAGTTCATGAGAAGGCCAAGCTCAATATTGAGTGACGGAAGTAGCAATATGCAAAACAAGCCAACAAAGGGCGTTATCACTCTTTGAACTCAGAGATTAGGTTTGGGAGCACATGCACCAAAGGCGATTCCTAGCACAAAGGTGATCAAAGTGGCTTCCAAGAGACAAAGGTCCATTCCGAGTTTTCGAGTACATCAATGACAACACTTACAAATTGGAATTACCAGGTAAGTATCGAGCTAATATTAATTTTAATGTTTCTGATTTAACTTTATATGATGTAGGTGATTCAAGGATGAATCCATTCGAAGAAGGAGGGAATGATGGGAATCAACTTGCACCAACTCCTTCCTATGACCCATTGGAAGAATTGGAGGACCGATGACAAAGGTAAGAGCAAAACACTTGTAGCAAGCCTTGAATGCACTTATTCCAAAACACCTGAACCACACTTTGCAAATACTTACCCCTAACAGAAAAAAAATATCATTTTTCACTTATCAAGTATCTCCGCTATTAATATTGAAGATTACTTGGAAGGGAAAGAAGGTCGACGGCTTTGTGATGCCGGCCTAACACTTAAGCCCCTGGCTTAGTCTTGTAAGCTGCCGGCTTACTTGAGCCGGCCTATTATATATAGGTTACCGGACTTAATGATAGTAAGCTGCCAGCTTACTTAGCCAGCATAGACATATGCCGCTAACTTTAGGCCGGCTTTAAGAGCCAGCTTTTAATTGTTGTCTTGTGATTTCTTGTCATTTTACTCCTTTAATTTCCAAGACTATATATAGTCCTTTAGGGTTTCGAATTTGGGACTTTTTGATGTATTTTTTTCTCTTAAAGAAAACCTCTCTATTGTTCTTCATTAAGAAGCATTCCGATCTAATTAAGGTAACTTGTTTCGATTGTAATTTCTTATAACTTTGGTTTTAATTCGTTTATTCGAGTTAAGGTCAACTTTTTGTTTGGTTCCAAAGACAATTCTAAGGCTAATTTTCCATCTGATTAGGTTCTAAGACAATCGTAACCTAGGGTTTGCATTATGTTTTGTCAAGAATTATAGTAACATTGTCATTCCATTAACTAAACTGACCAAAAATGAATGTTCCCTTTTTTTTAGGGAGAACGAGCCCAAAAGAGTTTTGAGGAGGTGAAAGCAAAGCTAACTAGTGCTCCAGTGTTAGCTTTACTTGATTTTGACAAAATTTTTGAACTGGAGTGTGATGCATCAGGGGTAAGATTGGTGTTATGTTGATGTAGGAAAAGAAGCCCATTGCTTATTTCAGTGAAAAATTGAGTGGTGCACCTCTAAACTACTCAATATATGTAAGGATTTCTATTCCTTAGTGAGGGCGTTGATGACGTAGCAACATTATCTTCTTCTAAAGAAGTTCATTATTTATACAGATTTATGAGTCACTGAAACACTTCAAAGGTCAACAAACATCTATGAAAACGCTAAGCCAAATGGGTAGAGTTCCTAGAGAGCTTTTCCTATGTGATTAATTACAAGAAGGGAAACACGAACATTATAGCTGACACCTTATCATGTAGGTATATACTTATCACCTCTCTACAATTAAAGTTACTTGTTGAATTAATGAAGGAACAGTATGCTCATGATGAATTCCTAAAATTGATTGTTGAGAGATGCTCTAGAGAAAATGTAGTAGATGGATATTATATGATAGATGGCTTTCTGTACAAAGCAGGAAAATTATGTTTACCCAGTGATTCTGTTAGAGAGTTATTGGTTAAGGAATCTCATGTTGGAGGGTTATCTAGTCTTTTTGGTGAAAAGACAACTTCGGAGTTGATGTGCTCGAATCTAATTGATCATTTAAGTTTTAAATTTATAACAATAAAATCTACCATCAAGCTAGGCAGTGTACTGTCAATTATAGTATAGATTTAATAGTTATTGTCCTCTGGATCTAGAAAACAAGTATTAGTATTACATTTCTCTACTATCTAATCTAATTTATGATGTGAAAATTATGAATTAAATTAACATCTAACAAATCCTAGTAACCCTAGAATTGAATGATATTGTCTTAAAAATATATTCAATCACAAAATATACCATTCATCTTGTTCTACCCTAACCCTTAAATTCTCAAAATAAGATATTGATTAATGAATCAATTTACACTTTGCACTGCGGAACTCTCAAGTAAAATCGATTACTCTCTCGAGTTAATCAATTCTTGATCATGCATAAGATAATGGAGACCTCTCCCTCACTACCATCATGCAAGATCTCATTAAGTTCACAAATTCTGATTAACTGCAAAAAATCAATGTTTTCCTACCTCTAGATAAAACATGTAATCTCTCTATTCATGATGATCTAATTTACTAGACAAAACTTCTTTCAATCTAATAAAAAATCAAACATGCAATCAATTTGTGCGCATAAATCAATCACAATAACAATGGAAACATATGAATAGATGCCAAAGATATAAATAATTCATTAATCAATCAATGGTTCAACACATGAGTTAGGGTTTCACAAGATGAAAGATATAAAGAATTACTCCTCTATGGAGTTTTCAATAAAAACAGAGAATCTAGAGAAATAGAATTGATTTATGCTAAAAAAAAAAATCCCTTGTTTGTTTTGTGATCTCCAATGATGCTCGGATAATTCTCCTATTGAATTTTCATAATAATGCTCCCTTAGGGTTTTCAGAATGAAGCTAGAAGGAAAGAGTCTTTAAAAAATAAAACAAGACGTTTATTTATAGTTCTATGAAAATAGGGTTCGACATGGGCGTCAAACACGGCCATACTCGAGGCTGTGCAAACTTCGAAACACATTATTTTCACTACCCAGTTTAGTATGGCCTCCAACACGGCCATGCTCGGGATAGGGCTGAAAGAATTAGCTACTGGTCATTTTTTTCATCTAGCACTAGTGTCTGCATGGTTTGTGCTGAACTAAAAATCAATTTTCTTCATTTTTCGCCAAATTTCACCTCACCTTTGCTCATACCATCCTTAAACCTTTCTTTTGTCTCCATTGATGCCTAAAATTAAATTTTAATCATATAAGTACCCTTTTCTTCATAAATTACATGAAATTCATATAAAATTATAACTAATAAGCACTAGAATTAAGGGTCTTCCAACACTTATCAAATTTCCCCACACTTAACCGTTTGCTTGTCCTCAAGCAAACAAAATCAGGACAAAATACATTTCTCTCATCAATTGCACTCATGGTTAGACTTTAAATCGCAAGTAGCATCCTCTATTTAATTCGATCTTAGTGATTCATTAATGCCTACCACTTAAACCTACCATGATTATACGTGTACTTGGCATACAAAAATTGGAGTTTACAGATTAATCCAAGTAAGTTAACTATTACCCTTACCATTTAAAAAAGCTTCCCAAGTTACTAAGAAAGCCAAACAAAGTAAAAGTGGCTTGGTTATATCTCACCACTTATTAGAGAATATATAAACTATTCAACTACCTCTTCTAAGCACAACAACCTCAAGTGAAAGTATATGGCATCCATCCTTCCCTAGATTTTCTTCTCTTTTTGTTAAAACTCTCCAAATTTCTATATATATATATATATATATATATATTAATTTTAATTATTTAAGATCTTGCAACCTATGTAACGAATGTTCAGCCGATAATCTTGGGCTCGTCCCCCAAGTTAACAGATGTTATCCTTCAATTGAAGGCATCCCTACGGACTTAATTATTCAAGTTACAAGATCTACTGAACTTTACCCTTTTTGTATCACATCTTGTTATTATAATATCATCAGTCGGCCAATCCTAGGCCAGACGACTTTAGGTGATCGGGTTTTAAAGGGACCCCATCGAACCTCCATTATCCTAACCTTAGGGATTTATAAAGATACTCTTAACTTAGAAAACCCCAAGTCATTGGAGTAGTGACTTATTACTTTTTAATTGAGTGACTATTTGGTTGAGTAAAAAATTCGTTTTTTTAGGGACCAAAGCTCGCCCATTTTAAACTAAGCTTTTCCAATATTGCTAATTAACTATTAATTAATTAATTTTGAAGAAATTATTAAGAGGAATCCCCAAGTGATAAAATTCTGTGCCCCTTTCATGAAAGTTAGAAACTTAAAAGTTTTTTAAGGTAAATATATTAACCAATAAGCTTAAAAATAAAAACCTTTTAACTTTAAACAAAGGGATTCAATATTTTCAAAAATCCAGAATCAATAAAAATAGAAAGAAAGTTTCCCCCCACTTAGATTTCATCATAAAATTTTAACAAAAATTACTAAGCCAACAATGGCGAGAAAAGAAACAGAATCACAAACTTTTATGGAAAATTTTAAAGGGATCTTCCCTTTTAATGATTCAAAAATCAAATTCAAATCAATTGAAAACTTGAAAAATGGGGGAAATTTAATAAGACGTGCATAGAAAAAATAAGTAAAGTGGGCCCCAAAATTTTCTCAATTTTCTTCTTCTTCCCCCTTTCCCACAGTTTTTTAAACAAATTGTCCCCAATGTTTTTCCCAAATTAAGCTAGAAAAGGGGAAAAAAAGGAAAAAAAAAATGAAAAATAACAAAAAAAAAAAGGAAATTTAAAAGAACTTCCCCGTTTTTTTATATGAAGGTTTGCATGTAGGTTCAAGACGGGTATAGAGCAAAAAGTAATGGATTCTCATTGGGTTGGGAACCCAAAGTTTATGCAATCATCTTAAAAAAAAGAAAAAGAAAAAAAAAATTTAAGGGGGGAAAAAAAAAAGAAGTTAGACTATCCTTTTTTAGTTAAACAGTGAAGTTAGAGAAAGAGGAAGGGAGAGAGAAATGTATAATATGGGGGTTGTCAAAAGGTGCTGTACGGCCATGTCGGGGTTGTGAAAACCCTAAAAAGGAGCACGGAATGTTTTATGGGGGTAATTGCCCTGGCTGCAATAAAACCATGTTTACTTCAAAAAAATTTCATAATGTATAATAAGACCCCCACGCACGGCCCTGTTTTGGCGTGCTAACTTCAAAAAATTTCCCAGACCCCCTTAAAACAAGGTATTACGCTTTTAAAAACAAAGGAGGAAAAAAACGACTTGCCCATGCTATAAACAAAAACTGTAAACATCGTATCCCTAAAAAATGTAAATTGCATTGAGAGGGTTACAGGTGCACTTGGATTAGAATTAACTTCCCTTACTTCTTAGTGCTTCCCACCTTAGGGAATTTTCTATCACTCTCTTAAATAAACTTTGAACTTCCTTAAGATTGCAAATTTTTAAAAATAATAATTGGTGTGACAACAAAAGAAAATAAAGGCTGCACATACTTAAGTTAGAATGGGTTGCCTCCTAAAAAGCACACTTGTTTAACGTGTTGGCTAACGCTCTTCACATTCTTAACTAAGTTCTGGCAAATTTGGGGATCTAATTCCCCCTTGAAGATTCTGATTTTTCCACCAGATCTTCAAATATGGCCAAAAAACACCCCTGGGAAAAAAGCTGTACATTAAATAACCCAAACGACATCCTTCTTGGCATTGTGCGTAAGGGGTGTGAAAGGGTTTTCTCCCGGTCCTTAGAGCATAAGTACTGGAAGTAGTAGACATTATCTAAAGTAACAAAAAATACATGGTCTGCAACCTTTCCCACATTTTATCAACAAAAGGGAAAAGGGAAAAAGATCTTTTTTCGAGTGGCGTCTTTCGTTTCCGATATTTGATGCACACCGCCACTAGTGTGGTCCGCTGGGAATGGCTCACTCTTTCTTAGGGCAATGAAACCCTCAAATTTTGGCCCCATTGCGTTGGCAAAATTACTATCGATTGGGATAAATAAGTCTAGAAAGAAGTTTAATCACCTCCTTCATATGGGATTTACCATCTCTAGATTACACTACAAGCAAAAATCCTTTTCTAATAAAATTTTGGGGTATAGAAGGAGGGGTTGATACCTTTTTATCGGATTTTTCGCGAGGGTCGCTTGTGTCTTAAACCGTAAGAAATTTTGTCGTTCTATCTTTAGAAAAACTGAGGCTATAATAATAACAAGTAGAGTTTTACAAGAAAAATTTCCCGTATGATGGGAATCAACCCTGTGATTCCAAAATGAGAAACCTGACTTGGTAATGAGCCCCGAATCCAATATGGCTAATTTTATCTAATAAGTTTTTATTTTTCACTTTTGTAGGTACTTTATCAAAATTTTTCAAGATAGCCCAAAAAAACGCACTAAGGATCAACTTGCAGGACATTTTGGGTCACATCAACGGCCCCCCCAAAAATTTTTAATTGAAGTAAAAAAAATAGCCCCTTGAAAAACATTTGTTTTTGTGTTGTTGCTTATGGGGGGCTATTTTATTTTATCTTGTAATTTTTTGTTTGGGAATCGGCCCCCTTAGGTGGCATCTTTGTAATTTTTTTGGGTGTTTTTTCCTAATAGGAGCAAGTGTAAATATTGCTAACTAGGTTTTTTAGGAAGCTTTTTCATTTTGGGAAAATATACACTTTTTGCGTAAGGGTTATCCTTTGCTCAAATTCTTTCAAATTTCTTTTTGAAATTGTGGCGAGAATCAAAATTTAGTGGATTGTGAGTATATCAATCTTACTCTATTGTTTTGCAATTTGTGTTTAAAAGGGGAAAACTAAGACAAATTTGTGGCTACTTGTTTTATATTTTAATTAGGGTTTTTTTTCCATTTGTTCATTTAAAATTGAGATTGAATTTAGCCCATTTGCTGTTGTTCCTTTAAAGCCCACATATTTTTGTTTTAAATATTTGTTTTTAAACTCGTAAATTGGACTTCTAATTTGATTATTTGAAAACCCCATTTGTTTTGGGGGTTTGGTTGTTCCGTTATTTTTTGATGTGTTTCCCATCCAATTGGTTAAGCAATCATATTTTTTTTTCAGGCATGGGTTTTTTGTAAGGGGGTTTGCTTGAACTTAAATTTGAAATTTGGGTTTCTTAAATTTTATTTCTTGCCCGAATTGTTGTAGTGGAATTGAAGTTTAAATTTTTGATTTTTTTTGTTTTATTTGTTGATTGTTGAAGTGGAAGTGGAAATTTGTTGTACCCCTTTTGTTATTAAACTTGCCGTGAAGAAAAGGGGGGGAATTAGGGGTTTGTTTCCCTGTATTGTTTGGAAATTTGGAGGTACTTCCTTAAAGCAAAAAGAGAAGTGAATTCTTGTTTGGGGTTTCAAAAAATTGAGGATTTTCATTTGCATTTCCAAATTTGCCTTGCGTAGAGAATAGGAAAATTATTTGAATTCAAATATAACATTTTAAATGTGAAGAAGTTTTTTGGGGGTATTGAATGTTTTCTATTTGAATTTTAAATTTCTTTTTACCATTTGTGGAGGCTTCATTAAGAAGGGATTTGAATTTTGTGCCGTGATTGTGTTGTGAAGGGGGTTTCAATGTGTTTGGTTTTTTATGGTTGTAAAAAAAGGGTGCTGCTTTTGGGGGTTAAATATGTTAAAGTGTGGATTTGAAGGGGGAGTTATAGTGGTTTAAAAATTTTAATTTCAAAAGCAAGCATTTAAAATGTGGGAGTTATTATGTATTGATGCTTTAACACTTTGCTTTTTGAATTTATTAACCCCTATTTGGAGAAGTGTTTAATTATTACTTCTATTTCGTTGCCCTAACTGAAGTGTGGAAATGTGTGAAGTTAAATGGGTTTTTTTGTTTACTTTGGTAGGTTATTTGGTTATTTGTGGTGTTGAAGTGTGGTTTTTGTGAAAAGAGTGTACTACATTGCTTTGAAATTTTCAAGTAAATTTTACAAAAACAATTCCCAAATATATCAAATGATAGTGTGAGGGGGAATTGGCAATAAGGCCAATAGCCCAAATTTTGGGGGGGACGGGTCATTGTACGAGGGGGAAGAACTTTGAGGAAAAGCTTCAAAACCTACCACCCCTTTTTGCTACACTAGCAACAAGGATAGATGGATGACGATGCCACAAACCCCTAGGGGGAAATCCCTTTAAACACCACTACTTGGGGTAGCTCCTCAAAAGTCAAAGGGGGGGAGCAGTAGGAGGAAATATAAAAAGGAGGAAAGGAAAAAGTCATCAGCATTAGGGGGGAAAAGATTTAAAAATTTTGGGCAAATCCATATCCGAAAAAGGGATTTCGGCCACCTAGGGGACTAGAATATGTGAAATGTGTGCCTTTTTTGATGGAGGGGGCTCAGAGATGTTTATTGGATTGGGGAGATAAGGTTTAAAGGGCCTTTGTGAGTGTTATGAGATTGATGAAAAAAATAGGGTTACTTGCAGCTGTGGGTTCATAGGTTTCCCGCCTTTGGGTAGAAAAATTGGATCAGTAGGGAAAGGGGTAAAGAGGTTTGAAATAACACCTAAAGGTTTAAAAAAGGGGTTTTAAAGGGAAAAAAGTTTGTTCTAAAACTATGGGCAGGAATGTTTATGCATTTCAAACCTAAAATAGGGAGGAAAAATAGTGGAGACTATATCCAGGTTTGAGAAAAATGTCAGTATAAAAGTAGGCCTCCAAAACCCAAACCCTAGCATGTTTTGTTTTAGGTTGAAATACGAGATAGCCCATTGTTTTGGGTACAAAGGTATGTAAACTTGATGAGACTTACAATCAGCTTTGAAAAAATGGAAAGGCAGGGGGTCCAAATTTTTTCCCGGTCACTAGAACAAAATAGCATGCTATAAACCCCTGGGGGTGTGGTTAGTTAGGTGGACAAAAGGGTAGTTGAAAATGTCGGGTGACCAAGTTATCCCTAGTAAGAAAAGGAGAAAATGTTTTGGAAGGCAAAAAGGAGTTGGATTGATTTAGGCGACAGTACCCAGGTATCCCAAAGGGAAAATCACCCGATTAAAAAGTTTCAAAGTTTTGGGGTTTGGACATTTGGCTGACAGTGTTCCAATAAAGGGGAAAGACGTTTTGGGGGGAAAGAAGAAGAGAAAAGGGAAAAAGCTATCGAGTAAGATTTATCCATGGCCCCGCAGGAGTTTATGATGATTTGAACGCTGAGACAATGAGGACAAAAAAGGGGGAAATTATTGCCTTTTAATGTGTTTGGAGGGTTTTGTTTATCTCCAAGTGCCCAAAGGGAAAAAAAGGGAGAAACTGTTCACACCCATGTTGGATTCGGGTAACCTATATGTGCTTTTATTGATGGTGGTTTTTGCCCCCCAATGCATCTTTGCTACATTAGTAGATAATTAAAATAGACCATCCCCATCCTGGGCCCCCCCCCATAAATTGCATTTGGTTGGCGGGTAAAATAGCTGCATTTTACACAAAAGGGGAAAAGGGCCAAACAGTATAGGAGAAAAATATAGTGTGAGTTATCTGTGAGTGCTTCCTATGTGCGCCCTTTTATTATCATTGAGAGACCTTTATTTTTTGATAGAAAGGTATTCATGAGGGTTTGAAATACTTACTTTTTTAAAAGGTGGTACACGGATGTCTTGATCTATGTCTTGTTAAAAGGTTCCCCCTTTTTTAGGAACAGATTAGAAAAACCCCCTAGCTCTTTTTGAAGTCCCGTACAAGCAACAAACACTGGGGTTTTGTCCCAAAAGAAAACCCCCTTTGTTTAAGGCAAATCCTTTAGAGGCCGAGGGGATGATGGGAAACAACCCCACGTTCCATCAGTAGGAAACCAACTTGATAATGAGTCGGTCCAATTTGGCCAATTTTATCTAATAAGGTTTTTATTTTGCATTTGTTGGTACATTCATCGGTTTTACAGGATGGCCAAATAACATGCATTAAGGGTAACTTTGAGACATC
>JBBMOL010002130.1:0-28227 GCA_037954665.1 Laguncularia racemosa | reverse complement strand
TCAGTGGTCCGACCATGGGCTAAGGCGTGTGTGAGGGTCGAGGACGGGGGGTTTCGAATCGCGGAGGACGCGTTTCCGCATTTTGCAATTTTTCGACTTATCCATGACACGTGGCAGCATCCGATTGGCTGGAAGAGAACGCACGCGCCGGGCGCGTGATCATCCCCTACCTCGAGCCCGAGATCGCCTGGCGAGAAGAAAAATTCGTATTTCGGCCGTTTTGATTCGATTTTTTGCACGAATCCAACAGATCTTCAACAGAAATAAGATAAACACTATCTAATTGGAATCAAATCGCAACAAATCGTTGGATAGGCGCGGATCGGAGTTGGTTTTTCAACCGAAAATCCGATTAGCTTCAATCGGAGGAAATCTGAGCTTATCCAGCTCGATTTCAAACGCCTATAAATAGAGGAGGAGGTGAAGAAGCCAAATCACATATCAGAATTGCGAGAGAGAGAGAAAAGAGTGTAAATCGGAGGAAGTCCAAGTTCGCGACCGCCGATCGGATTCGAGCCGCCACAAGGAGACGTTCTGGGAGTACATCGCCACCACCATCGGATTCAGCACCCTCGAGAAACTAGGATTTGACACTTCGCCCGCCGCAAACGACCACCGGAACGCCGTGAACGAGCCAACCCCGCCACCGTGTTTGACCGATCCGACCCGACCCGATTTGACCCGATTCGACCCGACCCGCGCACCGATCCAGATCCAGGTAAGTCGGATTTTCCAGATTTTTTATTTATTTTATTTTCTTTTATTTATTTTGTTTGTTTATTTATTCTAAATTCATTATTGGTTATTATTGTTATTTTTTTGGGGTTTTGTTATTTGTTTAGTTATTAATTATTTATTTGTTTTATTTTCAATAAATAGGAAAAATGTAGAAATTAGATTTTTCTAGAATTAAGAAAAATGTAAAAATAAATAAAATAAAAAGAATAAAAAATAAAAACATAAAAAAAAATAAAAAATTAGAAAAATAATAATAAAATTTTAGATTTCAAAATAGGATAGAAAATAAACTTAGGATAAAATTTTCAACAAAAATATAAAAAATTATAAAAATCATAAAAAAACTTACAAAAATTACAAAAATCACAAAAATCATAAAAATCGTGTAAAAGATTCATAAAAAAATTAAAAAAAGAAAAAATATAAAAATAGGAAAAGAAAAGGTTTTAGCACTTAGAAACGTCTTTTTTTTCAAATAAACTCAAAATTGATGTTTTCCCTCAAAATCATTTTCAAAAATCAAGTTCAAAGTTTAGGCTTAGAATTTTTAGAAAAAATCCCAATGATGTTAAGAACATAAACCAAAAGAGTTTGCAAAAATTAAAATTCACTAACACACTTAAAGTTTTCAACAAAGCAAACTACGCTTGTTTGATCTGAGTAGCAGTTACGTAGGCACCCATTCGGGTCAACCCCTAAAATGTATGAAAAATCATTTTCTCAAAATAATTCCCAAACATAATAAAAAGTAACAGAAATATAATGAAACACATTTCTAAAGATGAACAATTTTAGGAGATTAGGTGGTAACCGTAAAGGTTTTAATAGGTTAGCCCCGGATTTAGAATCTCTGGTTTTCCCTTTTCCTCTTATCACAAAAACGAGAAGAGGAAATAACGACGACTAGTGGTCCAAATTAAGACTAATCCGCTCCTTTAGTCTTAATTCAATTTTCCCAACAACAGTTGGGTGGCGACTCCAAAAATTAAACGAAATTCCTAACTCAAGTCGAGGATCTAGATTAGATGAGCATAGGGTCTAGTTTAGATGGATTAGGAATGGGAATTCAAAAAATTAGACTCGACAGGATGGCGACTCTACTGGGGACCCATACCAGCAGGCTAGCCACCTGATTCTCTTCGGATTGATATCTTTAAATGTGTTTCTTTCTTTTACTAACTTTGCAGGATGTAGTTAGATTTTTGTTTTTTAGTATGGGGGTTTTTGCATGCATATGTTTGTACTGTGAGTAGATGCGGTCTATCAAGCCCGGGCACCGTTCCTAAAATCCTAAGACGGGGAGCCTCTTTGTGTAGTTTCGGGCGAAGTGAGTTTGAATCTACCGTTCGGGACCGATTAGGCTACCCCACCCTATGCTTCGATATGGCTGAGATCCATTTCTTCGAGATTGCGGGAGGCCATAGAGGTCGGGAACCAGTTAGAACCACCATACTTGCATAATTAAATCGTTTATACAAGGGGTTGACAAATTGAGATGTCAATGTATTGGTTTGTTGTTTTGTCCTTGGAGTTCAGGATATCTTTCTGTATTGTTTTCATAGTTTTGTTGTATACTAGGTGTTTCCTATTGTAATAGATGGCTAGCAGTGCAGTCGACCACTCTCTGTAAAGAATTCGGGATGTAAGGGACATTTGGACAAAATGGTAAACTGGAAACCACTGGTTTACTTGTATAACCCAGCGAGAGCAGCCTTCATCACAAAAGATCGGGGCCCCGTCTTCACTGACTAAGACAGGTAGCGCGAATTTGGCTTGGTCCGGGCCATTTCAGTTATGGAGATCGAGGAGCCCGCCGCTTTCTTCATCGGGACCGCCATGAGATCACCCTTACCTGGAGGCTATACAGTTGCTAAGGCTCCAGCAACTGACTCGATCAGATTTACAAGCCAGACCTTGAGGACGGGCAGACCGGTTACATCAGCAAAATGGTGGCATTCCGAAACCTAGGCTCAATAAAGCCCTAGCAGCTGTAAGTGTATTTGTTACACATGGATGAATCTAGAGCTGGTTTATTGCCCGAGAGAAGACAATGGGGGACAGACAGGACATCTTTATTGGTCGAACCCAACTGAACACTCATAGGGTTTGTAGTGAGAGAATTGGATTGATCATAGCTGTATTTGCGACTCTCTGTGACAAAGCGATCCTGTCGCACCTGCCGATGCTAGAGTATGTTCGTTTGCCGTTGGTTTTTGAGTGCTAGATGTGTGTGAACATTTCAGCTTCGCGATGTGGCAGAGTGTGTGATTACTTGTGTTACCTTGATCATGTCTCTGTGACTGCGCAGGAGTAAAACACTAACCATTTCATCATATGTACTATCCGTATTTGACGCCTAGTGCCCCAGCTCAGACTATATTTAAAATTTACTCAAGAAGTAAGGGCCATGGGACTCCTCTGCTCAGCATCAACCTTCTGCTTATATGTTTGTAAGCCACCTCAAGTGCTCATCGAGGAGGAACATGGTCAGGCAAACCACCTAGCCCAACAAGTGGATCTTGTGGATTCTTTGTTATAGAAAGGTGAAAGTTATAACCGTGACATTACCAGCACAGATTGGGTAAGATTGCTTAGAAGACACTTAGCGCGAAGATTATTCATGGACAGCCAGGTGGATTAGTTGTGCAATAAATATCTTAATGCAGATAATTTTCATGATATTACTTTAATTGGGATCATGGATGCATCAGGTTATCACCACAACTCAGTGGTAGCAATTCGTACACCATTCATAGCCATAGTTTACTCGGCCTTCACTCGAAGCTGTAACTATTTGAGTATCAGGAATACGAACCTGTTGGTAGCCGAGAAATTTGCTAAGCTGCGCAGAGGTAAAGCACTTTGGGTGAAGCCAGAATTGAAAGCAAAGATGTGCGACCCTAGGGAGAGCTTGACGGCGAATGTTGGGAAGGAAAACCAACCGAGCCACAGAGAGTTTTTATAATCGCCAGCTTATACCAGACTGGGGAACGTGCACATCCGAGTTTCACAGACGGTTCACCCGCACCGCAAGATCCGGCAAGATAATATCGCGAATCAGAGGTCTACCTGGAGCAGGTCAAGGCCCCGTGTGGATGTATACTTTCGAAGCTGCGGATTCTAGAAGACATATGGATAGGGACGCTTCAAGAATCTCCCGACCAAAGAAACCAAGGCTTTTAGAAGCACAATTGGAGAAGTGTCCAAGCCAATGGTCAAAGTACTTGAGGTCCCTTAATCAGTGGGATGTGAGCCTCACAAAGATGACTAAGAGACGACTAGGAATATAATTGTAATCTTTTCATTTGGTTTATTGTGATCAGAGAACTCCAGAATTTTCCAAAATATAATAAAGTGAAGTTTTAATTTACATTGTCAATCAGTTGTCAACTTATTTTTAGCATCGTTAAGAGAGTGAGCATCTGGTTTGGTTATTTACTAAAAATAAGATAACAAAAAAAATTAATATAAATAAAGAAAATTGTAGAGTAATATAACAATAAAAGATCTCTTCTAAGGTTCTAAAGTTGCTTCTATTGGTCAGCTTAACCTAAAGCTATATTCAAATTACTCTTAAGCATTAAAACCAAGGATCTAACACCAACTTAAAGGACCATTCACTTAAAAGGTCTCTTCATATCTTGATTTAGCTCAAAGTTAAAAAACGTCTCCGCACACTTCCAATCTAAAAGATGACACTTGAAAGTTTCCTTTCCATAAAAAGATAATTATAACCAGACACAGATATTTCTTTATTACACTTTCAAAGTAGCTAAAATGGTACCAATTAAATGAGGGATATAAAGAAGATATCCAAATCTTGAGTCTTAAGACCAAATGCTTGTTCTTAAATTGACAACAGTACATAAGAAAACCATGAGAATGTGGAGAACATAGGCAAATTTGATAAAAGGAGGGTATCTTGTTTAAGAGGTTTATGATGACAAGAGGCAACCACATCCCAAACACTAACCCTTAAACACCTGGAGAGTGGAGTGTCTATTAATGTGGGTTTTGATATTCTTAAAGGATGGTCTATCTTGAATTTGGATTAGTTAAATCAAAGAATGTTAGGGAATTATTTTTGTTACCCTAAACACTTCATCCTTCGGACAAAACAAGAGTTTCAAACAGATTTACAAACCCCTACTGTCAACCCTACTCCCTCGAGTGAATTAATTGGGGAAGAGAAGATAGTGACATAATAGTGCTTGCCTTTCGTTGCAACCATTTAAAATTGTTAGCCATCAGATAATTTTATTTGAGATGATGAGAAGTCTACATTTGGATAAAAACACACAAAACAATGATATGATCACCCATTAACCCTAAAAAAAAGAAAAGATGGAAAAAAAATGGAGGAATGAAAAAAATGAAAGAAAAGAAAGATAAGAAGAGAACATGAGGAAAATGCCTACGATTGTAAACAAACTTTAAAATTCTCCAACAAATCTTGAAAATTCAGGGCCAAAATACGAGCGCAGCTCAAAGATATAAGACTTTTTCGAAGAACTTCTCCAATCTCGAAAATAACTTATCCTACGCAAAAATTGCTAGGGCAAGTAGACTATTCATTCTTTTTCTAAGGTTTCTTGACTTACAAACCCAAGTATGCAATGATGATTCTTCAAAATAAACCTTAACATACTTTTCTGAACCAATAACCAAGAGCTAAATTGGCATTATAAGTATCGACAAAGTCCTGAGGGGTATTGATTAAAGCGTATTACTTACAGAAAGACCATAATTTTTGGAATAGAAGTCAAGAGTGACATCTAAACGAAGAGCTAGTGTTGAGGAAGTTTCCTCTTAGATTATACCAATAACAACGTAGCATTATCTAGTTAATGAAATGGAAAGAAGGAAATTTACTTCTTTTGGGCTCTTATTTAGCTTATGTATGATGTCCCTCAAGAAGAAGAGCGAGCCTTATTACAAGAACCTCAAGTGATGATTGATCAAGCAAGACAAATTTTGTTTCTAAGATTAACCAAACCTTCTTGAGACAAAAATGAAGGCAAAAGAGTAAGTGATTTGGATGTGGTCGGGAATGCTTACACCTTTATTTGTATTTTTGAGGAGGTGCCTTGTCATATTCTTTACTCGTTATGAATGCTCACTCTAAAAAAAGGGAAACTCACTTTAAAATTTTTCACATTATCCTTAAGGTTTCAAAAGACCACTTTTTGAAAATTTGCAGAAAAATTGTCGCTATACTTGTTCAGAAAGTTTAAGTATCTTGCATTATGTTTGTTATCCTCATTGGGTAATTCTTCCGTTAATAGGGTAGATCAGCCCAAAAAGGGTCACTTCCTAGATTTTAAGGTTAGCCCAAGGGGGACCTTTTTGACCATCATTTGCATTAATAGGGTAGTTAGCCAAAAAGGGGCACTTCCTAGATCTCTTAAGGTTAGCCACTGAGGGCACTTTTGAAACACATCATTTCTTTAATAGGGTAGTCAGCCCAACAACAAAAGTGGCACTTTCCCTAGATCTCTTATGGTTGACCAACAGGGCGGGCACACCTTTCGAGCCATCTTTTCTTTAATAGGGTAGTCAGCCCAAAAAAGAGGGACTTCTAGATTCTTCTCAAGGGTTCTGCCCACAGGGGACACCTTTGAACCATCATTTTCTGAATAGGGTCGTCATGCCCAAAAAGAGGCACTTCCCTAGATCTACTCAAGGTATAGCCCACATGGGGCACCTTTTTGAACCATCATTTACTCATAATAGGGACGTCAGCCAAAAAGAAGGCACTTCCCTAGATCTCTCAAGGTCAGCCCACAGGGGGCACCTTTGAAACCATCATTTTCATAATAGGGTGTCAGACCAAAAAGAGGCACTCCTAGATCTCTCAAGGTTAGCCCACAGGGGGCACCTTTTGGGCATCATTTTCATAATAGGGTTAGTCAACCCAATGATGGAGCACTTCCGAAAAAACTGTTACTCAAGGGTCAAGCTATAAGGGTACCTTTTGAGAAGTTGCTATTTTAGAGTTTAGTCAGCTCTTGGGGCACTTTCCTAAAAATCATCCAAGGGTCTAGTACAGCCAATATGGCACTTTCGAAAAAAAACTCGTTCTCAGGTCAGCTCTATAAGGGCACTTTGGTGACAATATCGTTTTTTTGTTAGGTTTATAGGGTCAGGCTATTGGGGCAACTGTTCCTAGAAGAAAACCAATCAAGGGTTTAGTCAGCCAATATGGGCACTTTCCGAAAAACCTGTTCTCAAGGGTCGCTCATAAGGGACTCTCTTTTGAGACAGTCTAGTTTAGGTAGTCAGTCTTTGGGGCACCTTTCCTAAAACCACCAAGGGTTAGGGTTTGTCAGGCCCATATGGGCAACTTCCGAAAAAAAACCCTGGTCTAGGGTTCAGCTATTAAAGGGCACCCTTTGGAGACAATTCTATCTTTGGATAGTCAGCATTGAGGCACTTCCTAATACAATCAATCCAAGGGTTGGTCAGCCAATATGGGACTTCCACCTGAAAAAAAGCCTGTTCTCAGGCGGCTCAAGCTCATTAAGGCACCTTTTGAGACAGTTAGTTTAGGTTAGTCAGCGTTTGGGGGTATAGTTTTGTGTCCTATAAAAATTTGTATCTAGGGTAGTAGCCATTATGGGCACCTTTTGCTCCCGAAAAAAAAAAAAAAAATAAAAAAACATGTTCTATAGGTCGCTCATTAAAGGGCAACCTTTTGAGACAGTTCATTTAGGTTAGTCGCTTTTTGGGCCATTCCTCAAACAATCAATCCAAGGTTAGTCGGCCCAATAATGGGGCACTTTCCGAAAAAAAAAGCCTGTTCTACGTGTCAGCTCATTAAGGGCACCTTTTGAGACAGTTATATCTTAGGTTAGTAAGTCTTGGGGCACTATTAAAAAATCGAACCAAGGGGTCTAGTCAGCCCTATAATGGGACACTTCCGAAAAAAAACCTGTTACTCATTGGGTCGCCTCATTAGGGCCACCTTTTGAGAAGTTCTATCTTAGGTTTTAGTACAGCTCTTGGGGGCCACTTTCCTACAATTTTTACTCCAAAGGGTTAGTCAGCCCAATATGGGCATTTCCGAAAAAACCTGTTTTAAGGGTCAGATCATAAGGGATTTTTTTTTTGGGTATTTGTTATTTTTTTTTTTTTTTGTTTAGTTTTATTAATTTTTTTTGTTTTTTTTTCAAAAAAATTTGGGGAAAAATTTTAGAAATTAAAATTTTTTCTGGGAATTAAGAAAATGTAAAAAAAAATAGCCTTATCATGGTTGATTAGTGGTTGTAGTCGCAGTTGTGGTTAGCTGAAGAACACTAGATCACTTAATTCATTTCTTTATTTGGTTATTAGATGTATAATGGTCTCGGTTTATTTTAGAGCCTAAATATGGACTCTTACTAAGGTTTTATCCATAAAAGTCTCCATATTTGTATTCAAACTTCAATTATAAACTTTTAACGTAGAGAATTGATGTTTGTTTCCCTAGTTCTTCACCTCAAATTTATACGATTTTTTTTTCTTTTTTCTTTTTGTTTTGATATAAATATTATTTTGCTATTTTCCTTGGTTTTTATAATTGGGAAAATGAGAAAAAAATGAATTAAGACACCCCAACAACTTTACTCCAAGAATTTTATGCCTCATGTAGTAGAGTTTGTCAAGGATCTAAAAGCATATCTCTCTAAGCATGCAACAAAATTTGAGAACAAATAGTAGCAATCTAATTATTTTTGTGCACTATGTTTTTTCAAATTTGGGTAATTGGTACTCCTTCTAGGATTGGACAAAAAAAAAGGGAGAAAAAAATAGAAAAATTAATTGTAGAAAATTCAAAATGGTATCTACTTTAAGAATTAACTTATGGGTGTTAAACAATATTAAAAGAAAAAAAAAGGTTCATGCCTTCTTTTAAAAGACATACTACTTGACCTTACCCTCAAAAATTGTTTTACCCTATTAGATTCGATTGGATAGATATAGCCTCTAATATTGACAAAATACATCTATTTTTTTTGAATGACACATTCATCAATCAAAATTCTAAAAATTTGAGAAGATAAGAATTTTTGAAAAGGTACTTCGTTATACTTCATTTGAACAAAGTATCTTTGATTTAAATTTTTCTTCAAACTCTCCCGTTGGATTTTGCTTTTAATCTCATTTAGTGATTGTTGAAGAAGTCCCCATTTAAAGAACATGTGAAAGGGATTATAATCACTCAAATAACACAGGAAAATGAGCACTTTACTTCATTGGGATCTCGACAATGAGATGCAAACAAAGTAGTTTTTATATGTCCATGTATTCATCTTTCGCTTTAATTTCACGAATGAGATTCGAATTGATTTTTTGTCAAATCACTCAACTTTTTAGCTCAATGTTTGATCTTGTTACTACTCTTGATCAAACGCTGTGTTCCCCAAAAAATTTGAAGCCTTAGTTTAAATAACTCAAGGTCAAAACCCGTTTAATTTTATACCTCTAGACTGAAACCACTTCTTAATACAAATCTCTTTTCTATACTTTTATCATTGCTTTTAGCAAATCATCCACCTAGCTTCTGAATCAATGCACAGCATGCCCGGCCGTATAGCAGCCTGTAAGATTTCAAGAAAGTTATACACCACAAAGATGTGTATATATTTGAAAAAGCATATATAACTCGAGCGGTACCCAAACTTATACTGGAGGTGGTAAAGAATAAATTACGTGGATTTTGAAATTCGATTCCACTCGTTCATCTCCTTCGTCATAAATTTCCCAGTAAACCATAAAATAAACAACATAAAACCATAACTGCATGCTACTTCGGACCTCGTAACACTGTTCATGATCTTGTCGTTTCCAAATATTTCCAAGTTCTTCATTTCATTTTCATCGTCAAACGAAGAATTGTGCAGAAAAACTTTTGTCCATAAAGCCGAGAGCTTGGGTTTCCTGTAAGATTTCGCCTATAAACATAGACCAGCCCCAAATCTCTTTGAATAGCCTTTTAGCCCTTCGAAGTTGTCCCTTAAACTCCATATGAAATATCCTCGAACATCGCTCCTTTTCTGGAGCACAACAATAGCGGTTTAAACAAAAATTTATAAATAAGGAAAAGAAAAAAAAATTCTTATAATTTAATTTTTCAATTCAATCCATTTTATGTAGAATGAATTGAATTTAGAAATTTTAAAATTTAATAGTCTAAATATTGATTTCAGACTAAGGGCATGTTCAATTGCCTGATTGGAATAAGATAAAAAAAAGAAAAGAAAAAAGAAAAAACTATTCCATCTCCATAAAGACAAATAAACATATTGTAAATAGAACAATTAATATGTGCATTAATAGTAGATAAATTTTTTATATTCTCAATGGTCTGAATTACAAAAAAAAAGATTTATTGATACTAATTACTATTTATCCCCCTATGTGATATGTAGTATCATAAAATTTTCACTTTATTTTTATCATATTGATTAATGAATACTATGTATGGGGACAAAAAAAAAGTTAAATATGCATAAATTATTCTTTACACATGGACGTTATTTGGTGGAAATACATTTGAGAAATTATTTGGTAAATGAAAACCTGGTCTATAATTCCTTTCTAACAAAATTGTTTTACCTTTTTTTTTTCAGAAAATTATTCAAAAAGAAAAAATAAATAATAGGTAACTTATCGGTTACCTTATTGCTCTAGCAAGGCAGCTAAGTAGGTTTGTGAAACTCGATCCTTTTTTCATCATTTAACAAGTCTTGCTCTTGTTGATTCTGTTGAATTGGGTGGAGTGTATCCTGAAAAATCATAAAGCAATATTGTTATTGTTATGTGTATCCCTTCGTAGCTTTAAAATTTAAATTCTTATTGGCAATCCCCTTACCATTCTCAGTACAAGCATGGGCTATTGTTGTATCTTTCTTTGACATAGTCGATTATCTTTTCCATGCCTCTTGTACGACGAAGAACCTCGGCATTCCAGTCTGCGTGCAATTTTAACCAAGTTAATTCAAAACTTTAGGCATCTTAAAAGGTTAGAGTAACACATATAAGATTTAGGTAAATTTTATCATTATTTTCTTATCAAATAAACGTTAGGAAGAGGTCTAAAACTAATTGTTGACTCTCTAGTCCATACTATATTAATTTAATGTGCGGTTTAATCCCCCGGGGAAGCATAAAATATTATTGAGAACTATCGTTTCGACAAGTTAGAATATCTGTATGTGGATATTAAACTTTCTTATATAAAGTACGTTTTAAGTAATTAATGTAATTTTGGGCTTAAGGGTGAAAAAAGAATCCCATTATTTGCAATTTTTTTTTGATAGGTAAAAGCATATAAAAATTTGATAGTAATTGCTTATAGAAACTCCAAAGTATTAATTCTTATCTATGACAAGCGAAAATATAATTTAATAAGATGGTAACTTCAACTTTAACGGTAAATTTAATTCAATTGAATATAACCAAAGTTTTCATATTGACTTTAACATTGTCCGGTTACATCAATATTTTGCATTGAATGAAGGTATATCACTTAAAGCTTACCGGTTCCCCAATTGGAATGCCATCTCGCTCTCGCGTTTGCGTTTTCAAAGCCTCGGATGGGCCGATCTCCACCTAAAGGTGCAAGCAGAATATATGCTTTTCTTCGCATTTAGTGTAGAGTAATGGTTGATTCCAATGAAGTCGATTCCCCTTTACGTATTCTCTTTCTTGTGGGTGAATCAGGCTTTCCCCTTCCCCAGTAAAAAAGCGCATTTCGGGGAAATCGCCATTATAGAGGGTCGAGAAAACCCTTTTTCCATGAAATAAGGTGTCTATGAAAAAAAAAGGTTGAATTTCTTTAATCAACGTTAATTATTCAATAGGGGAAAACTAATTTTTTAGATGCTAACTACATAGATATTTAAAGTATTAATGAAAATATTAATTGTGATGAAAATCGTTTATAATCTGAGAGCGGGAAGGAACGAAAGAAAACGAATCCGAATATGGTTTGATTTCACAAAAACAAAAAAATATTCTTTGATGCCAAATTCTGGTTGCGCAAACGGTAAAGGAGATAATTCTCTCTCAAATGTTTTCAAGTGTAGTAAAAACGTAACCCTAGTTTATCTGACAAAAGGTATTTATATTTCCCCCTTTAAAATATCAAAAAGGGGAAAAATCTATAGTCACGGGGAAATAAATAAAAAATTTCACGTCTTATGGTTGCTCCCGGGCCCGTGCCTCGGGGCCCGTGTATTTTTCGGGGCTGTGCGGGCACAGTACAGGTCGCTACACGGCGTGCCTCTAGGCTGTGTATGTTTTGGGCATGTCCCGAGGCAGTACAAGGCTCATACAGGGTCGTGTCTAGGCCGTGTATGTTTCTGGCATGGGAGAATAAGTACACGGTCGCATACCGGCCGTGCCTTTGGGCCCGTGTAAGCTTTGTAGAATTTTTTGGAAACACCGGTTGTATCGTGGCTTTGCCTTTGGATGTGTAAGTTTACACGGTTGCATACACGGCCGTGCCCTTAGGCCGTGAAGTTTGTGTTCTTCAGTGCCCCATCATTCTCTCCCACCAAGGAAAAACCGCCCTGAGTTCTTTGCGGGATAAAGGGGTTCGTCTCCTCAAAAAAGGGAGAAAAATCCCCCACGTTAAAGGTCTTGGAGATTTCATGCTTTCGGGGGGCCCAACCCAATAACTTGTCATTGATCTTGGCACTATTTTTAGGGCCCCTACTTTTTCAGTTGCCACTTGCTAAGTGCCCGGGGAAGCGTTCTTTCCTTAAGAACCCATCAGGGGGTTCCCACCTGAAAAATTCTTTTTTTCCCTATAGCTGCCTTCTTATAGCGTCTTCACTTTCTCTTTTTTTCTTTGATTCTGAGGGTGTTTGCTGCATTTTGGCCTCCAACCTTTGGGTGGGGAAATGGTCAGAGGTGAAAAGGGTGCCTTTTTTGGTGTAGCCCTGAAAAAGGGTTTTTCCCGGGTTTGTTCTGTGGATCGGTTGTTGTAGGCAACTTGCTTGAGACAATCCCAGGTCCATTGCTTTGGGTTTTCTCCATGATTTTCTTATAGATTGCCAAGGGTCCTTTTCGTCGCTTCGGTTTGCCCATGGGTTTTGGGGGGGGCTGTGTGCTAAAAGTTAGGGACGGTTAAAATGTCCCAAGCGCCCTCCAAAAGTGGTGGAACGGGGTTTGTCCTATCAAAAGTGAGGATTTGGGAACCCCATGTAATGGGCCCCCCCTTTAAAAGAATAATCTGGCTACTTTGAGCTCCGCGTTTCTTACATGGGATAAAATGAGCTCTTGGAAAACTGTCCAAATAAAAAAACAGTGTCAGCAAACTCTTGGGTAGAGGCAAAACCTAGGCAAAGTCCATGGTTTGTTTTCCCCAAAAGTTCTCAGGTGGTAAGGGAGTTTTGAGTCCGTATTCTAAGGTGCCCCTTGGATGTTTGACGATGTAGAGGTTGCATATCCGACTGCTTCCCTAGAACTGAGGCAATAAATCTTGAGCCACTGTGCTAGTGTTTTGCCCGCCCTAAATGGCCGGCGAGTCCCCCCCCATGGAGATCTGGATCCCCCTTCTTCAAGGGGATGGGGATATATATTTGGTTTTCCCCATAAAAAACCCTCCGAATAAAAAAACTGTTTTTGGGTTCTGTTAGTGCATTTTTCCCAGGTAGTTCCAAATCCTATCTTTTTCTCAGCCCCTTCAATTTTCAACCCCATCCCTCCTCTCAAAGTACTAGTAAACCCGCCCTTCGGCTTAGTGCGCGCCCACCTTGTTCTGCCCCCCCGGATTTAGATAAAACGAAACGGAAACTTTGAAAGTTGTACCCTGGGGTGCATTCTTTGCTTGGGGTTTGTTTGTAAAAGTTTTTCAAGCGGGCAATCGAATACGTTGAATTCCTTGCCCCAAATAATGCCCCCACTTTCAAGGTTGCCCACGGAGTAAAACCCCTTTGTCTATGTACCCCACTTCCCCCTGGCCCTCACAGAGTTTCTCACTATAAACGAAAGGCCTCTTCCCCTGAGAGATTACCGCCCCAATCCCCACCCACTAGCATCAAAAATACTTGATAATTTGTCGAAGTCGGTAAGGCAGCATGGTGGCACATAGTCGTCTTTGGCACGCGAATCCGACTAGTTCCTCGTCCCAATGAAACTGCCCTTTTTTAAAACATTCGGTTAAGGGACCCGCTACCGTGCTAAGTGTGTATGAAACGTCTGTAAAACCCTGCAAACCTGGAAAAAACCCCTCAGCTCGTGATTGTCTTAGGTGTGGCCAATTTAATGGCTCGTACTTACTTCATCCACCAGATTCCTTCCCCATCACTATAAATCCAAAAATAACAGTTTGATGACATAAAAAACATTTCTTGAGATTAGCATATAGTTTTTTCCCTTTAACCTCAAAAACCTTAAAATGCACTAGTGCCCTCCGAGTTTTGCTATTTTTAAATATTCTAAAATATACAAAACAAATCGGCCTATAAAGGTTTTAAGTACCTGATTCATCACGCGCATGAAGGTACTCGGTGCATTGCTGAGCCGAAGGGCCCGACCACCATTCGTAAGTCCCCTTTGTTTTGAAGGGGTTTTCCCACTCTCCCAGGTCTGACCGAATTTTGTGGACCCGCTTCGAAGGTCTATTTTGGGGAACACCACTGTCCACTCAGCCGACCCAAATGTTCAATGCAAGGTATGGGAATTTGTACCAATGGTGATTTTTTTGATCGCTGGCTACCCCACGCCATCCCCAACTCTACCCTTTTGGGGTTTTAGTATGTGGTACGCCCAAAGGGACTCAAGTATCTCGTGAATCCTTTATCGAGCAAGTCCTGGACCTTTTCCTGTAGATCTCTTTTCCCTTTGGGATCTCCGGTAGTGAGGGGGTTGGGGAAAGGACTAGTCCGGCACCAAGTAAATGTGATGTGGATGTTCCATTGGAGGTAATCCCCCCGGGTAGTCTTCGGAAAGACTTCTTGAATTCCTCTAGTAATTCCTTCCTTTTCTGGCTCTCCGCGTTATCTGCCCTCTCCCCCCATTTTTACTAAAAAGGCATGCATCAAGCGGGATCCTTGATGTTTTCAGCATCCCCCTTTCTGTTTGGGGTGATGTAAAAAAAATGATTTCCCCTTTCCCACTTCTGGATTTTTGTGTTACCCGTTGGGGCTTGGGGTATATTCACCCCTCCTTCTCCACCTATATTGTTCTTTTCCCCTGCATTTTGGGCTTTAAATCAAATTGCAAGGGACGCCCAAAACGCAAGTGCAAGCATCCATATCGACGATGCACAGAATTAATTGTATTTGCCGATCGAAAAAGGGAACTCTACATCTCCCCTTCCTCATTCTTCCCCGCTTTGATCCACCCGTGGGTACGGCTTGGATGCTTTCTGTAGGTAATTGGAGCTTTTCCGACTTCCCTTCCAAATGATGTTTTCACAACTCCCATGTCGATGATCAAGTCAAACACTCTCCCACCATCGTGCCCCTGTGAAAAAAATGGTGTTGTTGTGAGCTTCCTTTTGTTTCGGTGCAACATACCCTCAATTACTTAATTGGTTCTCCCCGCATAAACCCCCTCATAGTCTCTTCTTCCCCGTCTGGTTCACAAACACTTTTTCCTCCTCTTCCCTCTCGAAAATGTTTACGGTGCGTCTATTTGGGCACTATTTGACGATGCCCGGTGTTTTCATCTATAATTTTCCCAGTATCGGCTTGGCATATGGATTGTTTTTTACCTTGGGTGTTCTATTCCCACCCGGTTTTCTTTTTTTCCGCCCTTTTTCTCTCCTGTCCATTCCCGCTGGTTTTCAACCCCCTCCTTAGGCTCTCACCAGTTCCTTTACTATTATTTCCAGGGACTTTCGTAAGTGTAGGTCCTTTTACTACCCCCAAACCCTTTCGCTCTGTTCTTGTATCTCATTTCCCTCGGGAGCCCCAAATTCTTTGCTTCATTCCTGTTTGAAAAACCGACCCCTTTTTATCTTTTTTTGGCTTAAACCCCTCTACAAACCCTTTGCCCCTGTTGACCCCCAGTTTCCCTTTAAAACGTTTTTCTCCCCTAACTCATAAATTCCGCGTGTATTCATGCACCGACCCTTTCCCCGTCGGCACGCTGATATTTGGAAAAGAATTTGCTCATAATGGGGGCAAAAAAATCCCCTTGCAGCAGATTCCTATGCGGTACCTTTACCTAATAGGGTTTCCGCCCCCTTTCCCTTTTTACGGTGTGCATCGATCCCCCCTGCAAAACGCCCCCCCTTTCAATTGCAAGCAACCATTCCACCCTTTTCTCCTCAGGAAATTCCATATGTCGAAAAACCTATCGACCCCCGCTACCCCAAACCAAAAACTTTCTATATTCAAATTGCCATTAAAAGAAGGGTGTTACCTTAAGAAGGGAAATCTCCCCCCATCGCTGGTTGAACCCTTGGTGATTGGTCGATATCCACCCCCATGGCCGGTTATTCCGGTCATCCATTCCCGAAAACTTCCCCCGCCAAACGCCCACCCCTTTCGGTGGTTGTTCCCTCCTCTCAAAAAATTTTCCTCTTCCCCAGAGGGTTGGGCAATTCTCTGGTTCCATTTGGGTTTTCCGGCAACAAAGTCATTTTAAAGGCCGCCCCGGCAGTGCTACCCCGATATTCCCAACAACACCTTGTGACCGCGTGGTCCCTCAACATGGCGCGACCCCGCCACCAGATTTCCAGGCTTTTTTTCTACAAGCCAAAGCCCCTATCCTGGTTTCAACCATGCCCTCGGGCCCATTTATTAGCTCCTTGGACTTCGCATCTCGATTAAGGTCAGGACGCGACCGCCCTAACCCACCTTAGCCGACATTCCGCAGGAAATTGCCCTTTCTTGATACCAACTGACGCAGGGGAAAAAGGGAACGAAATGAATCCGAAAATGGATTGGTTTCACAACAACAAAAAAAATATTCTTTGATGCCAATTTGGGTTTCGCACAAACCGGTAAAGGGGATAATTCTCTCTCAAATGTATTTTAAAGTGTAGTAAAAAGTAAACCCCCGCTTTATCTGACAAAAGGTATTATACTTCCCCCTAAAAAAATCTAAAAGGGGAAAATCTATACGTTTTACTGGAAATAAATAATAAAATACACGTCTATAATGGTCGCATAAACCCGGGCCCTGCCCCGAGGCCGTGTAAGTTTTGGGCAGTGCGGGAAGTACACGGGCGCTACAGGCCGTGCCTTAGGCCCTGTATGTTTTGGGCATGTAGCGAGGCGTACACGGGGTTCTAACGGCCCTGCCCCTTTTCCTTAAAATTTTTAACATTGATGAAACAGTCGGGACATACCGGCCCTGCCTTTGGCCGTATAAGTTTGTGAAAATTTTACTGGAACACACGGTTGTGTCGCTGGCCATGCCTTTGGGTCGTGTAAGTTTAACGGTTTCATACACGGCCCTTGCCCCCAGGCCCTGTAAGCTTCTGTGTTTTCTCGAGCCCGCATCAAAAATCCCAAGTAAATTTTTTGATAAATGGCTTTTTGTTGTTGGGCATGGGGTATTAATTACCAAATATAAATTTAAAAAACTACAGGAGCTTGCTTGGTCCAAACCCATTGGTGAAAAACCCATCACTTAGCTGTCTTGTCATTTACTATACTTCGGTGTAGAAAAGGGAAAAATGCACTTTGATGGTCGGTTTAGATCTTGTTCACCCCGGAACTAGTCGGTCCCTCGGGCCAAAAAAAATGATAAATTAAAACCCCTTAATTTTTGCTATTTATTTATTTGTTTTTTTAGAATTTTTAAAAATCAAATTGAAAAAGAAAAATCAATTTTTTTGATATGGGAAATTATTCTAAAATTGTTTTGCATACCACAACAAGAAAATGTTTTAAAAAATTTTGGGCTAAGTGTCACAACTAAGATTATCGTGTGCGATTTGAAATTTTGGGCTTGTTTCGTTATGAAGGATTTTGGTATAAAAAAGGGGTTACGCACTCTCTTCTCCTGGCCCGGGTTCTAGATTAATTTGTTTTATAGGTGGGTTGTGCCAAAACTAAACCCTATCAAGGGGCAGTTCTTGAAATCGTATTTTTAAAATTTAAAAAATGGTTTAACGAATTTGAATAAACCGGTAAAAAAATTTATAATATTTTTTTATAATTTGTAGTTGTTATTTTATACTGGTTTACTTTGAAAAATAAAATTTTCAAAAAATGTTTTTTAATTTAAATTGGATAAAAATTTTTTCATGGATTGAATTGCAACAAAAAAAAATATATTAGTTTAAACTTGAATAGTTTCCTATTTATACGGGTTCAAGAAATTTTTTCCCGATTATTGTGGGGGACAGATATTAAATCGTTGCAAAAGTAAAAAAATTTTGAAGTGATCGAGGGCAATGATGTTGGGAACAATGTTTTTGATTTTTGTCCGCAATATTTTATAAACACCCCGGTTTGTCAGTATAGGAATCCAAGAGCAAGTAAAAACACAGGAGCCCGAGCACCCCATATATTGGACAAAAAAGGGTAACAAGGTAGAAAAACCGTGGAACCGAACCCTAATTTTAAGACACCTAAATAATTGAGGAAAGGATGAAAATATCAAAAAAAGAGCTTTGATTTTTTTATTTCTTCTCTTACCCGGCAAATTGAAAGCCAAAGCCCTCCCGGCAGCTTCACGATCCAAATCGTGTTCTCAAGGGTTCAAATACTTTAAAATTTGAATTATCCCCCAAAGGACCCTCCTTTTTTTGTTACATTTCATTTTAAATTTTAATAAAAAAAATTAAAATAGTAATAAAGTCAAGTCAGAGAAAAAATTTAAATTTTTTTTAGCGAGCAAATTTGTTAAAAATTAAATATTAAAAACGAGTTAAATAAAATGGTTTATAACACTTAAGGCAATATAATATAATTTGATCGATGAAATTATTTTATTATACTTATCTGTAACGAAATTGAAAAAATAGTAAAAAAATAAAAAAAGCAGGTTAATCACCTGAAATCGGCGTCGATAAAGCTTGACAGCCCTTTGGTGAGACAATAGCAAATTGTGCATGATCAAAGGTTTCCCTATCGAATTGCTTTGGAGAATTTCCAAAAAAGGGGGGAACATCTTTTTGGTGGATACCTCCCCTTTTGTATCCAAAAACTAAAAAGATTCGGCTCATTTATTGTGTCCGTACTTTATTCTTCTCCCAAAGTTTTTGGAAACATGTCTCAGCAAAAAAGATAAAATCTTCCCTGCCTATAAGCAATTTAAATTTGAAGAAAAAAATCAAAAAAATTAGAATGTTTAGTAATTATCGGGGTAGTACTGTATTAAAGGGCCCAACCACGCTCCATATCGGTCCCCCATTGTGGGTTGTGTGGGGATTTTCGTCCGAATGGGCCCAAATTTTGAAAACAGGGTTTTTTAATCCTAATTACACGTTTAATTTTATAAATAAAGCAATACATTGTATTTTTTTTTATTTTTAGTCCCTTTAACACTGTACAGAGGCATGTGTTGGATAAATTTTTTATAAAAAAATTAGAATAAATCCAAATAATTCTTTATATGTGCTTATTGGCACCCTCTAATATATTTAAAAATATTAAAAATTTAAAAAAAAAAAAAATGAAATCTGGGGAAAGGAAGAGGAAACCCCTTTTTTCCTCTCTTTTTTTTTTTTTTAACATTTTGAAAAATTTGTTATACCTAACTTTTTTTTTTATTTCTTTTTTTTTTTGAAGAAAAAATTTTTTCATTAGTGGGATAAATTTTTTTTTTTTTAAGTTTCTTGGTCTAAATATTCAATTTTAAATATAGGAAACAAATAATACATTGAGCAAACATAGTGATTTTATTTCAGTTTACCCAAAAATTTTTATATTCAATGGACTGTGGAATTGGATCAATGGATTTCCCTTTAAGAAAAAGTTTTTCTATAATGTTTTTTGTAAAATAAAATCCCATTGGGTTAACTTCCCCAAATCTGCCCCCTTTGTTTTTTGAGTTGAGTGGCAAAATTTTTTAATCAAAAAAGGGGATTTAATTTTCTATTTTTTCGGCGAAAAAATTTTTTTAAAAAAAAAAGGTTTATAATAAAATTTAAGAAAAGAAATAGTAAAAAAGGAAATTTATGGGTGGGATTTGGGCCCCATGAATGGAGAATCGATTGATTTCTCCAAAGGGGAAATGTTTGATATTAAGTTTCCTGTTTAAAGAATTTTTAGTAATTTTTTAATTTAATATTTTCCCCAAAAATTATAAAAAAAAAGAAATTTAAGAATCAAGAAATAAAAAAGTACCAGATATTGAGGTAGTGGTTGTCAGAAATTTTCCTTTGTCATGTTTTCTAGTTCCCCTAAAAAATCAAAAAAAATTAAAATCTTTAAGAATACCCGGAGTAACAATGCAAAGATTAGTGAACACACGGTATGCCCAACAAAACAAAATCTTTCTAAGAAAAAAAAAATTCATGTAGACTCCCACAAATGGGGCACAAAAAATTGAGTAAGATATATATGAGTCGAATCTTTGCAGTAGGGCTTCAAACTGTACGTGATGTTTGTATATAAAAAATTTTAAAAAACATTAAACTATTAACAAAAAAATTTAGATACGTAAACAATTGTCGGGTAGTTGTAGCCCGTTTTATATGAACTCAGTTTAAATATTAGTTTTTTTTGGACAACATCAAAAGATCTTTGAAGTCGACCTTCTTTACCCGGAAAGTGAGTAAAAACATCCCAATTACTGGGGACCTTTACCATCAAGTTGTAGTACTCCAAATTGTGTTTATATGTCAACTTTTAACGAAGAAAAAAAAGGAGGAAAAAGAGTGCCTGATAGGAAAAAAGGGGATGTTCCAAAGAGGAAAACCATCCGGGAAGTGGTCTTGCAATGCTTTTTTACTCATCAAAAAGTTAAAAGCTAAAGCTGAAAGACAAAAAATTTAAGTGAACAAGAGCTCGAAAGAATAGTTTTGCTTTGATAATTCCATTTGGTTTAATTTTCAAATAGGTTTGGGTTGGGAAAAAAGAAAGACGATGAAAGTTTGGAACTAAGCAAAAAAATATTTAAAATACTCGTGGAAATGGGGGGTTTTAATCCATGGCCCGTATAGCGGTCCATAATGTCTGCCCTTTGTTGGGACCCTACAATGATGACGAGGAAAATTTTTTGTGGCACTGATACCCCTTAAAAACGGCCCCACACATCGATGAAATAGGTAAGATAAAAAGTGTTAGATATAATGCCATGCCCTTGTTTAGTAATTTAAAAAACCGGTTAAATAACTCGAATAAAAGGAAAATTTATTAGAATAAGTTGTCATTTATGTTTTTTAAAAAGTCAAACAGAAAAAATTTTTTAAAAGAAGAAGATCTATAGTGGTGATAAATTTTTAAAATTATCTAATTTTTGAAATAGAGATTTTCTTTTAAATTATCATTTTTAATTTCCCTAATACACCCCCCTTGAATATAACCTAAAATTGAACAATTTTTAATTGGGGAAAGTAAAACAAGAAACCTTGCACAATCATATTTATAAATAAATTCCCTCTCATTTTCTCTAGAATTTTAGCGAAATTTTCTGCACTCCCGGAGAAGAGGGTTTCGGTATGTAAATTCTTAGGGAAATTTTTTAAATAGGAAAAAAAAAAAACAAAAATAGAGTTATGGTTTATAACAAAATTAGAAATTGAAGATTTCTTTTTATAAATTAAAAGAATTAGTAGCTAAAATAAAAAAGACTTTAAATTGGTAATTATAAAATAAACCCAATTAGGTTTTCAAAATTTAGAGAGGATTTGAAGAATGGAACAAGAAAGACTAAATTTTAACAAGTTTTAGAGATCGTGATTTAATTTGAGTGTGTACTCGAAATATTTAAAATTGAAAAAAAGGTTCAAGTAACAAGAAGCAAATGTTTGTAGAAATTAAAAGGTTTTATGGGGGAAGCTAGAGAAAATAAAAAAGAAAAACCCTAACCTAATCAAAAACAATTGAAAAAATATAGAAAATCCATTGTTTTGGGCAAATTAAGATAATCATTCCCCCGACAATCAAACTATTATAAAGTGTAGTGGATTTAATTTCCTTTATTTTTGTTTACCCTTTCTTTTAAACCCTTTATTACAAAACCCAAAAAGTCTATATATTTTTCATTCGCACTTCAATACTTTCAAAAAATCAATTTTATTTTGGGTTTAAATTAAGGATATTAGGTGAGAAAGTTACCTCTTGATTTGTTTGTTGATAGGGTTTGTTAGCAAATACTGAAAAATTTTCAATTTTTAAATGTAAATATTTGTTATAGTGTCTTGCTTTTAAAAGGTTGTCAAGTGCTCCCCCAAAATGTAGGTTAAAGGTTGTGTATAAATTTTGCAAGACAAAAAATTAAATAATTGGGGCTTTGGTTGGGATGTAAATCGAAGTAATACAAAAAATATTTAGAGTGAGTTAAGGTACTTAAGGTTTTTGGTTGGTTCGAGGGTTTAAATAAACTGATTAGAGTTTTGAGTTAGAAAAATAAAAAAAATAGTTTTGTAAGAGCCAATTTTAAATGTATAAAAAGGCATTAAGGTTATCGTAACTATTAGAGCCCGGTTAATAACTTGAGAAGTGAGATTGAAACCAAAATTTTTTGTAATCCTGCTTTTTGGGTAGAAATAGTAAGAAAAAACAAGTAAAAAATTCACATCGTTGCTTGCTCCCAAAGTAAGGTAAGCTAATGGTTATGGTTGATTACTTGAAGGGAATGGGTTTAGGATAAAATATTAAAATTTGTGATTCTAAAAACTAGAAAGAAGTCAAGAGCTAATTGTGGGAAAATTTGTTGATTAACTATGACCCAAAGATAGATGTTTTTTTTTTTTTTGGGGGGTTACTTAAAAGCGCATGAGAATAAAATTTTGTTTACATGTAGATTTTGCATGATGTATGTATGATGGAAGATATCCATAAACATCAAGTGACCTTTTTCCTCAAGTATTGGGTTAGTTGGGATACAAAGAGTACAAGTGAGTTTTTTATTGTTATACTTGTTTTTTTCTTAAAAGCTCTTGACTGTGGTTAAAAACATTGATAGGTTGCAGTTGCTTTCGTTGAGTTCGGTCAAATTTGAATCCCTTTAATTGTATTTTACTGTAGCATTTTAAAAATTTTTAAAATTTTTTATTTAAAATTTTTTTATGAATGTTAAAGTTAGTTCTGAAAATTAATTCATACCTATGTAATGTTTTAAATTAGCATCAAATTTTTTTGTATGCTTACTTCGTGGATTCATAGTTTGATGCCATGCATTATTTTGGTGAATGATAAAAGTTCAAAAGGGATTTTTTGACCAGAAAAGAAAAAGTTTTTTAAAAAATTCTTCCCAGAAAAGGGGGAATCTATATATTTTGGTGTGTTCTTGTGGGGGTACTAAAAAAATATAAAATAATTTATAAATAAGATTAAAGTTGTATATAAAGTGGCCAAAATATTATTCGATTCAAGTATGCTAGGAAAGTAATAATTTTGTGATTATAAATGCTTTTTCGACATCAAAAAAATGTACATATGAAAAAGAAATACAGGTTTCTGAAATTCGAAAAGATTCATTCAATTTGTTTATAAAGTCTTGACTAGTTCCAATTTTTTTTTAAAGTTAATTTTTAAAGGGGTAAGATTTAATAGTTGGACTGAATTTATTTATGAGCTTGGAAATGACTTCTCTCTCTCTCTCTTTTTAAAAAAAAAAGAGGGTTTTTGTTTGCGATTTTTGGCATGGGGGGACTGAAGACTTTTTGGGCCCAAAAGGCATTAAAAGAATTTATGCCATAGCATGGAACAAACCGTGTCCCCGCCTTTGGGCTGGGCCGATAAATCGCTCATTGGTCCAATGAGTGAATGATTTTGGGCAGGTCCATAACATAACTGAAATTTTTCCCTCCTTGTAAAAATTTCCCAAAACGAAAAACCCTTTTTCTTCATTTGTTGGGTGTCGTATTATGTGAACCCCTTGAGTTTCCCCAAGGTTGTCCCTTTTTTTTTTTTTTTTCTTTTTTTAGTCGAGAGTCTAAGATGGATTGCACTTACTGATCGATTTAATAAAAAAAAAATCTTTGTGTTTCCCCCTTTTTTTTTTTTTTGATATAATTTTTGTGAATATAATAAAAAAAAAAATTTATAAATTTTTTCTTTTTTAAAAATATCAATATTTATATCATTATATTATAAAAATATTTTTTACTCGTTTCTTCTTTATATATATTTTAATATTCCTTTCCTATGCATATAGGTTTCTAAATTGCACTTAAAATGATTGTGTTATTTGAGGAAACATAAAAAAAAACGATAAACAGGCATGAATGTTTTAATACCACACGATTGTTGTGTTATTTTTTCAATTTATTTTTCCTTTTTTCAATTGTTTTTATTTAGTATTTTTGGGAAAATAAAAATAAGAATAATATGTGCAAGAAACGTATCTTTAAAAAGGGGGAAAACCTTACATAGAATAATGGGGAATCTTGTTATAGTTAGGTTGACTTGTTTTATTGCTTCGAGCAGAAAGGCGAAAGAGCAATGCAATTTGCCACAAAATTTATACTACTTTCGTCGTGATGAGGACAGGTCCCTAAAAATTGTAATGCCTTCTAAAGGGTGGTTTCAGCACATTTTTTGTGGTTTTTGGGTTTTGAGAATAAGGTTTTGTAAATAAAATTGGGGACGCTCTTTTGAACTGATTTCACGTGTTTTCTGCTCTATCTTGTTCTCGAATACTGACGAAAAGCATATGAATAAAACAGAAATCCAAAGCAAAATTGACCCCCCACCAACTTTATATATCTATATTTAATTTGCCAGACCACGGTCTTTATGAATATTTTTAGAATCGGTCAGTTTAAATTAATCCAGAAATGGTATGTTAGATTAAAAGTTAAATTTTTTTAAAATTCTTTTGAAACTGTGTTTTAAACTTATGATTTCACTATGATCCTCTAATATTCTGAGAAAAAATTTGTAAGTGTGTGTATTGGGAAAACTAGATGGGCCCTTTAAGGAAAAATTTATGAAAAAGGTTAAGAAAAAAAAAAAAAATTTTCTCGGTGGTTTTTTTAAAAAAGCTTATAATAAGTAAGGGAAAAATATTAAGCATAATTTGTTTTTTCTATTTTATTTAAGTTTTACTTTATTATTGAGAAAAAGGTTTTATGTATAATTCTTTGATTTCTAGAGTTCTAAAATATAAAAGCAAAGTTTGATTAAATATTTATAAAATATTAGATTCGATGATTTTATTTTTAAATTATTTAAGAGATTAGGCTTACTTATTTTAGGAAATCTGTAAAAAAATCACCATGGCCCAAAGGCCAATAATAACTTTTTTGAGATTGAGCCTACATAAGAGGTTTAAGAATAGTGATGATGTTTTTTAAACATTATTCTAAGTCTCTAACCAAAAATCTTTCATTGTTGTCAAAGTGGTCAAATTCCTTAAAATTTGTACTTAAAAATCAAATCAAAAAATAATGAAGTAATTAAAGAGCTCAAACCCATACAAATTTAACCCCTTTCTTCACGTAAATTTTCCCTTTTTTTTTTGCGTGTTCTCCCCCTCTGTTTCAAAAGACTCCCCCAAAGGTTGTGTATCTATGAAAGCCCTGCGAACTGAAATTTTCCGGGTAACAGAGTGAGATCAACGTAGTGACAGTCATCAAGTACGACAAGATTTTTTGTATTCAAAAGAACCCATGAAACTTCCCCCTGGTTTCCCCCGTTTTCAAAATTGAGCTTTGTGGGACTAAAGATTTAACCATGTCATTTAAGCTACTGCATAACTATCAACGGTCCAATAAGCCTTGATCCCCTGAAATTGTGGTTTGAATCCCTGATTTTACATAGAAAAGATGATTCCCGTCTTTCCATTTTAAAACTTTAGTTAATTTCAATTTTGGTAATTTTAAAATTGTGAATTCAACCCCCGGTTTTATATAAAATACTTGTAATATTAGTTTCAATTAAAAGTATTTTAGGAAAATTTTGAAATACTTTCTTTGTTTTAAATTTTTTAGTGTCCTTGAGGGGTGTGGAAAAAAAAAGAAATGCAAGTGTTTGATCCTGAGTTTGCGAAGCTCGGGTTTGTGGCATGAGAAAAAGCTTAGCCGATGTGCTTTAAATTTTTGGGGCCCTAAAGAGAAAGGAAACCTTCCAATTGCAGGTTAACAATAATATTGCTCCTTATGGTGGACCTCAACAGCGATGGAGCTTGCAATCGGGCCCGGAAAAATGCCGCATCGGGGGGGGAGCCATTAGGGTTAAGGAGTCCAAATTTAAACTGACTGTTCGGGACTTTGAAAGGTTTAACTAAAAATATTTTGAGTATGAGTTTTTCCCCGGAGGGGGGAAAACTCGAGATTTTTTAGCAAAAGTTAAAATTGGTGGAAACTCCCAGAAAGCGATTTTTGCCGACATATAAATAAAAGTTCGACTTGTTTGCATTTTGCAACGGGTATTCTCAAAAAGGGACCTTTTGGGTTTGTTGTGATAAATTTAAAATACCCAAATTTTGAATTAAGTGCTCCTTTTAACGTGGAGGGGAAAATATTCATATAATAATCCTCCCGAGTATTTGAAAAATTGTATCAATTTGTAACCCTTGTGGGGACGGACCCCAGTCATTATTTGGATATTTGATGTGGACGTGGTTCGAATCATTTATTCTTTAGCCGTAATTTTGATATCAAAAGGAGCCAGGTTTAAGGAAAATAATATTATTATTTTTAAATAGAAATCCCCAAAATAGTTAATGTTAAAAGTATTTAAAAAATATATCATTAAAATTCAATATTTAATACTCGATTTCAAGTTAGCCTTAAATTAGCAATTAAAGTGCCAATGTTAGAGCCCAATTTTTAAAATAAATAAAACAATGATTATACCCATACGAGATCCCCCAAAAATTTAAATTGATATTCAATTACTAATTTTAGTTCAACTCAAAACAAATTTAGTTGAAGTTGCTAATTTTGAATGGTATTACTTTTTAAATTTTTTTTCATCCTTGATGTATTTGAAGGATTTTCTTTTTAAAAAATAATAACAATATTTTTTTCCTTATCCCGAAAGAAGCCATTGCACTTGTTTTCTATTTTTCTTTATTTTCAACCCAAATTTTTTTGTCCGTCCATTAATGAATTAAAGGTTATTTCACATAAAGTATAAATATTATCAAACAAAGTCTTTAACTTTCACCTAACAGTGAAATTTGAATAAGAAACAATAGTTTCTAATATTTTAAAAGATTAAGAAATGCTTATTTTTTATCAAGATTTTTTCTTTTCATTTTCCTATAATAATTAGGAGTGGCAGGGAATCGGATTGATTTTATTTTTCCTCCAAACCAAAATAAACTATAAAAATACAGTTTGGTTTTTTTTACTTAAAACCGAACCAAACAGTTTAGTTTTATATTTTTTTTTCAAATAATAAAATTTCTTTTTAGTTTAAAAATTAAACTATATTTTGTTTTTTTAAGAAAATATATTTGCTTAACATATAATTTTATCTAAGTAGTATTAAATTTATTTTAAAAATAACATATACTTTTTATCATATAAAAGATTGAAAATTTTAATATTCAAGCAATTGAAAAATTTTAAATATTTAATATAACTAATTTATTTTTCGAACTAGCCCATAAGATAAATTTAAATTAACTACATACATATTGTTAAATTATATTATAAAATTTAATACATATATTTTTTCAATAAAAGTAATATTTTTTTATAAATTTTTATTATAATAAAAGAATTTTTTTAGTTATAACTAAATTATCATTATATTTTTTTCAAAATGGTTTAATTCGGATTAATCTTTTAAATCAACCATAAAATTTTGGTTTGGTTTGGATTTTAAAATTTTTTTAAATCATATTACACAACAAAAAACCATATTTTTTATTTGATTTAATCCGATTTGATCAATTTTTTTTACTCATCTCTAATAATAATTTTGGTTCATTATATTTAGTTTCCAAATGAAGTGTTTGATTAGTAATTGCAAAAGTGATAACAATTATAAAAAAGTTTAAAACATGAGAAGATAGGTTTAACCAACATATTTAATTTCACAGGTAATTTTATTAATCAAATATTAAAAAAATTATGTCAATTCATTTTCTTTTTTCCCACCCTTTCTCTTCCACTGATTTTTTTTTTTTAACTTCCTGTTTCTAATTGATTTTCAAACCCGTGATGATGGAACACTAGCTAATTAAAAAGGAATTTAAAGATAAAAGGTTTAAAACATTGAGAAACATGACCCAATCAAGCCGAGGCATGAAAGCCCTAATTCCGTTCCAAGATAGGGGTTATAGGTTGAGTAATCATATTTCAACTTGGCTCTACTTGCATACCAAAAGCATGACATCGCCAACGTTAAAAAGTTTGTTCTGACACCACCCCCCCCACACGCCACTCATCTTTATCCCTTGACCCCTCCCCTATTGGGCGCCCTTGTCCCACGCAAATGCTACTCCCTTTTTGATTTTTCCTTTGTTTGG
>JBBMOL010002129.1:0-28256 GCA_037954665.1 Laguncularia racemosa | reverse complement strand
TCCTTTTCTCCAATCCTTACGAACCAACCTTGCTCCTTACGAACCTTCGGGCTCTAAATCCTTAGGAATCCAACCTTTACTCTAATCCCAAAATGATACAGAATTGGAAATCGGATCCTTCCACACAAATCAAATCGTCAATAACAATCAAATGTCACAAATTTTTAGGGTTTTCTGATTTTGGTACTAACGAATAAAAATCAAAGATATGGATAAAATTATCAATCTATAGATGCCAAGATTGATAAAATTAAACTGATTCGCAATTAAATCATAGAATGATAAAGACCACTTCTATAAATCAATTACTAAGGTTAAAGAATTCCAAGAACTCAATAACAATGCTCGCCACAAATTCTATATGAACCAAGAATTTGATAAGAACAACAAGAATAAAGTGAAAATCAATTCTCAATATTCAAGAATCTCCAAAGAGGATTCACTCACACCACTCAAGTGTTTTTTTACAACTAAAAAAATAACATTCTCCCTCGAAAAACCCTAAGGACGCCTATTTATATCATCCAAAAAAATATTTGTGCGAAACCATTCAATGCCAGCGACTTAAATACATAGGCCAGTACCCAAAGGCCGGCGGCCTTTATTTAGTCGGCACCAAGGCCAGCGACCTTCATTTAGGCCGGCTCCAAGGCCGGCGCCTTGAAGCTGATGAGAGCCAAGCCGAAAGAAGAAATGTGGATCCTCTTGAAGTGCTGCCTGGACCAATAAACAAAAAAATCGAGTGAACGATTCAAGGAAGCACTTAATGGGTTGATAAAGGTTATCCATGAAGTCGAAAAGGATTGGAGCAATCATGAAGTTGGAACGGATTGGAACAACCATAGGAAGACCCTTGCTTTTATACAAGTCACACCAGACACGGGTTGAAGATGGCGTGTATTTTCAAGGTACGACCATGTAGGAATTTCAAGATTGCATAGAATCATACACAGCCAGACACACGGCTAAAAGGGACTGCCGTGTATAGATCAAGCAAATGCACAGAAAAGTACACGGTCAAAGTACATGGTCGTGTATGTTGCCAGAAGTTGCACAAAAAGGTACACGGCCAAAGTACACGGTCGTGTACACAACTGTGTATCCCCTGCCGGCCAACTTTTTCTGTTTTCGCGTTTTTACGCAACTTATCAAAGCTACGTCATTTTAGACTTGTTTTTCATGAATTGTAACCCTAGTATAAAAGCTCCTAGGGTTTAGAACAACATTAGAATTTACATCTTTGATATAAACATCTTGAGAGGCACCTCTCTTGGTTCTTCAAGAACTAAATCGAACTTATCGGATTGATTTCCGTAGCGTTCATCCCACTTATCAATCGTCTTTCATCCCGATTGTGGTGTCTTCACTTTATACTAAGGTTCTTGTCTCACTTATAGACAACGGGTCGCGGTTTCTACTTTAGGTGTTTGGGCATCTTAGGCAACGAATTTCCGAATGTATTGGTATTGGGTTTTGTCACGGTGTTGGTGTGGTTCGTACCGGTTTGGTATCAAAGCTTAGGTTTGTCAAACATCAAGTTCGGTTAAGGAAGGTAATATCAAAACCCTAACTCCAATCGTTCATATCAATTATCGTATTCAATTTCGTATGTATTGATTGTCTTTTGATAGTGTAATATCGACTAAGCGATTGTTAAAAAAAAAAGAGAGTAAAAATCACGACAAGAAAAAAAAAAGAAGAGAAAAGAAAAGAAAAGAGAAACGTGATCAAAAGCAAAAACAGAGACAAAAAAAAAAAAAATTGGATAGAAAAATAGAGGAAAATTTACGAACCCTATAGTTGTTTGAATTCTACGGAAGGAAATTGGTATAGTTCGAGTTAGTTATAAGAGAATTGAGAAGAGAAATTGGCGAGTTGATATCATCATTATTTGTGAGAATACACGAGTGACTGTGTGATATCATCATTTGAGTGAAACACGTAAGGGAGTGTATCGTGAGTTTAATTATATATATATTTGTGTTAGTACTAATCTTTTTTGCAGGAAACTATGTCGAGACAACATTCTCCTAAAGGTGAGAGGGGAAGGTTTGATGCTAGGTTAGTAATTGAGGCGGTGAGGGGTGAGATGAAGAGGATGTTCCAAGAGGGAATGGAACAAATTCATGAGATAGTAGAGCAAATACTAGAGCAATCTACAAACGTATTCCAAGGGCGTAAGAGGGAGAGTCGTTCTAGGAGAGTACGGGGGGTGGAGATAAAATGTTGGATGATGACTTTGATGAGCCTTTTGTCGGGAGTTATAGAGGTTATAGTGGTCGGAATAGAGGAACTAGGGATTGGGAAATAGAGGAGATAGGAATAGAGGGGGATGATCAATTGAGTAGCATAAAGATGAAGATTCCCCCTTTTCTAAGGAAGAATGACCCCAAGGTGTACTTAAGGGGGAAAAAAAGGGTGGAAAAGGTGTTTGATTGTCATAACTATAGGGAAAAGAAAGTGAAACTTGCTGCCATTAAATTTCAAATTATCTATAGTGTGGGGGGATCAACTAATGTTGAATAGAAGAAGGAGTGGCGAGCCACCTATTGATCTTGGGAAGAATGAAAAGAGTGATGAAGAAGCGGTTTGTGCCTGCATATTACTATCGTGAATTGCAAAACAAGTTGCAAACTCTTAGGCAGGAAGCCGAAGGTAAATGAGTATTTCAAGGAGATGGAAGTCACTATGATTAGGCGAATGTAGATGAGGATAAAGAGGCTACAAGGCTATATTTCTTGCTGGTTGAATAGAGAAATCCAAAATGTGGTTACGGGTAGCATATTAAATTGGAGATATGGTTCACATGGCTATAAAGGTTGAGAACCAGCACAAGAGGAGAGGTAGTAGTAATGCACATTTAAAAAGGGGTAATGGTTCATCCACTTGGAAGACAAATCAAGGAAGAAGGAAGAAAAGCCTTACCTATAAAACCAAAAGGGGACTGAGGCAAGGGGGTTTTCTACTCCTAGTAACCAAGTAACCCTAATTCTTCTACTTCTAAAAATCGTGACTTTGATGTTTTAAATGTCAAGGAGAGGCCCATATTGCATCAATGTCCAAATGGGCGTGTTATGATTTTTGCGTGATGATGGAGAGAAAGAGACTGAGGGGATAGTGAAGAAGATGATATCCTCCATTAAGGATGCAATGGGGAAATGAGGAGCCTGAAATTTGGGAAGGCTGGGGGCAATAATAAGAGAGCTTTGAATGTGCAGGTGAAGGAAGAAAAGAGGTGCAAAGAGAGAATATATTTCATACTAGATGTTATCTAGGAGATCACATTTGTAGTTTGATCATTGAAAAGGGAGTTGCACCAATGTAGTGAAAATTTTTTAAATTATTGAGGGGCTGGGCTAAAAACTATTAGACACCCTATCCATATAAATTGCAGTGGTTGAAAAATAGTGGTGAGACTAAGTGAAAAAGTAACCCCTTGATTGGTTTTTTGCATTGGTAGAAATGGGGAAAGAGTTTTTATGTGATGTAGTGCCAATGCAAGCATTCATGTGTTGTTGGGGAGGCAATGGCAATTTGATAGGAAGGTTGTTCATGATGGCTTTTCAAAACAAGTAACGCTTGTTCCCAAGGAAAAAGCCTTATTCTTAAACCGTTAACACCCAACAAGTATATAGGACCAGTTTGCAGCTACAATAGTCTTTTGCAAAACATAAGTGAGTGAAAAGTAGAGTGAGAGTGAGAGGGGCAAAAGAAAATGAAAAAAAAGGAATATAAAAGTCAAGACCCAAAAGGAAAAAAGAGAGGAAGGTTGGAAAGAGTGTGAGAGGCCAATTGAAGGGGATCAACTTTGGGGGTGAGTGAAAAGGAGAGGGCAGCCTTACAAAAGGAAGTTGTGTGGCAAGAGTGATGTAGTAAGGAGAGTGTTAGTGATGAGGCAACCTATGTTGTTACGGTTTTTAAAAAAACATTTTTACTACTAACGAATTATCTAACTCTTTGCCTAGTGTGGTTGTATCTCTTGTGCAGGATTTTAAAAATGTCTTTTCGAAGGAACTCCAAAGGTAGGTCGATGAATTAATGGAAAAGGGGTGCGTGAGAAAAGGGCATGAACCATGTGCATTGCCTGTGATTTTGGTGCCAAGAAAAGGGTGGGTCAGGAAATGTAGTTTGACTGCCGCACCATTAACAACATTTTGGTAAAGTATTGTCATCCCATCCTCGTTTAGATGACTTCTTAGAATGGTTATATGATATAGTGTCATTCCTTTATGAGCCACGAATAGACATTTCCATAGATTTTGTGTTAGGATTACCTAAGTCTAGACATGATCAAGATTCTGTTTTTGTGGTTTGGATAGGTTTTCTAAAATGGTTCATTCATTCCTTGTCATAAAATTGTTGATGCAAAACACAATGTTGATTTTTTTCTTTAGAGAGGTATGCATCCACATGTATACCTAGGAGCAATGTTAGTGATCAAGAGTGAAATTTTTGAGTCATTTTTGGAGAGTATTGTGGGAAAAGTTAGGAACTAAACGGATGTTTTCGGGCTATCTGTTGCCCACAAACTGATGGGCAAACTGAGGTGGTTAACAGTACTTTAAAATTCAATTGTTGAGGGGAATCATAGAGAAGAACATTAGACTTGGAAGGATTTCCCACCATTTGTGGGGTTTGCATATAAAAGGGCTTTACATAGCACTACTCATTGTTCACCATTTGAGATTGTGTATGATTTTTTAAACCCCTTGGTTCCTATTTATTTATTGCCATTGCAACCTAACAAGTTTGTGAGTTTTGATGCGATTCTAAGGCAGATTCATGAGAAAGCTACAAGCATAGGAAACAGTAGGGTTGAAAAAGAAAAATGCTAGGGTCACTTCAAGGGAGAACGAGGGTAGGAGACCCATGAAATTTCAGCCTGGAGATTGGGTTTAGGTGCATTTTCGCAAGGAGAGGTTTCCATTGTAGAGGAAATTTCCAAGTTGAACCCTAGGGGAAAACAGTCCATTTCCGATGCTTGAGAGAATCAATGAAATGCATACAAAAAGATTTACTAGGTGATATCCATTTAGTGTCACGTTTAAAGTTACTGATCGAGTCCATTTGATTCAGGCAATGATTGAGGGCAAATCCTTTTCAAGAGGAGGGGGAAAGATGAGATCCATGATGAGAGCCAAGCCGAAGAAGAAATGGGACCTCTTGAAGTCCGCTTGGACCGATCACAAGAAATCAAGCGAAACGATTCAAGGAAGCACTTAATGGGGTTTATAAAGGTTATCCATGAATCGAAAGGATTGGAGCAATCATGAATTGGGAAAGGATTGGAACAACCATAGGAAGACCCTTGTTTATATAAGTCACACCCGACACGGTTGATGAGGGGGTGTATTTTCAAGGCACGGCCGTATAGGGAAATTTAAGATTGCATAGAATCATACACGGCCAAAACACACGGCTAAAGGCATGGCCGTTTTATGGAGTCAAGCAAATGCACAGAAAGGTACATGGGCAAAGTACACGGTCGGTACACAGTCGTGTAAGTTCCAGAAGTTGCATAGAAAAAGGGACACGGCCAAAGTACACGATCGTGTACAAGACCGTGTATCCCTGCCGACTAGCTTGTTCTGTTTTCGCTTTTTACGCAACTATCAAAGCTACGTTGTTTTGGACTTGTTTTTCACGAATTGTAACCCTAGTATAAAAGCTCCTAGGGTTTAGAACATCATTAGAATTTACATCTTTGAAAATTTTAAAAATCTTGAGAGGTACCTCTCTTGGTTCTCAAGAACTAAACAAACTTATCGAATTGATTTTTCCCTAGCGTTTATCCCGACTTATCAATCGGTCTTTCATCCTGATTGTGCATTTTCACTTTATACCAAGGTTCTTTTCTCTCTTATAGACAACGGGCCGCGATTTCCACTTTAGGCGTTTGGGCGTCTTAGGCAATGAATTTCTGAATGTATTGGTATTGGGTTTCGTCATGGGTTAGTGTGGTTCGTATCAAAGCTAACCAGCCGGCCTTTAATTCAAGGTTGGCTTAAGGCTAGTTAAACTTTGCCTTGGTCCCTCCAAATGCTTATGTCCTCCTTTTTTTTGGACCCCGCCTGCTACCTAGAGCCGATTGACTTTGTTTTCTTTAGCGCTCGTATCTTAGCTCTTGAATTGTATCAACAATCTTTAACAAATATGACATATGATGAAAAACTTCTTTACCTATCCTCTTTAACATAATAGTTTTAGAAGAGCTGGAAGGCAAAAAATTTCCCTTTTAAAATTTACAAACAGCCGCATGAGAGCATTCCCAAATACTAGACTTTCTCTTTTTCCCGTCATATTGATCAATGACTCTAGAAGCCATGTCCACATTCTTTCTATTAATCATTGCATAGATGATTTGAGCATGTTCTATAGACATTGAAGAAAACTGCCCTTCCTTAGACATATACATTGAACAATAATTTTGTGTATGTTTCGAGGAAACAACTCGAAATCAATAACCATTGCCTCCTTCCATAATCTTTTTGAAAACCTCCATTAATAGCAATAAAAAGATCATTCCTAGGCATGTTTGTAATCTCAGATCATCATTTACATCATGCAATTTGTAGACATTTAATTACACTACCCTAAAATTGTAATGTCTTGATCACACCATGGAAACTAGAATATTCCCTTCCGAAAGATTTAAATTTCCATAAAAATTCTTTCACACACTTGCCAAAAAACTAGAACTTGAATAGAGCAAAGTCCATCATCCTATCGGACTAAAATTTCTTTCCCAGAAAAACCTATTACTTAAAAAAATTTAAAAAATCCACAAAACTACAAGGACACACCTCGTTTTTCTTCCTTTCAAAGATTCAAGATTGAGGTTTTCAACTTGGTACATTCCTTTGTTTTTTTTTGCTTCTTAGCTGTTTTCTTAGGCGGAGAGGTTTCTTGAGTAACCTTTTTTTTTCCTTTTGTAGACGATGCAAACCTTTTTTTCTTTTGGGAAATTTTCTTGGAACCATTGACAGATTCGGAGTTAGGGAACTTGGTTTCTCCTCTATTGAAGGTTCTTGAGTTTTTCCGAAGAATCTAAAGATTCATCCATGAATCACTAAAGGCTTGTTAAAAGGGTTTTGTTTTGAAAGATTTTTTGTTTGATACGTTCTGAAGATTTGGGCGCCTTTGGAGTCACAATGAGAGAAAAGGGAAAATAAGAGAGAGAGAGCAGTTATAAGGGAAAAAAATAAAGAAAGAAAGAAACAAATGAAGAGAAAGAATATATATAATATTATATAAATAAAGATTTTCAAAGATTGAAAATTTCAGGGGGGGGGGGGGGGGGGGGGGGGGGGGGTTAATATAAAAAGGGTTACAAATTCCCAATTCATTTCTAATAAATTCAAATTTCCCTTTTTCAAGAGGTTTAGTAAAAAAGTCTGCAAATTGATTTTCGGTTGGAAACAAATTCAACATTTATTCTCCATTATGCACATGATCCTAATAAAATGATGTCTAATTTCTATGTGCTTGACCAAAGAATGATGCATTGGATTTTTTGTCAAATTTATTGCACTCATTTGTCACTTTTAAATTTGGCACTGTTTTAAAATTTATTCCATAATCTTCAATTGTTGTTTAATCCATAAAACTTGCGCACAACAATTACCAATAGAAACATATTCAGCTTCAGCTATGGAAGGGCAACGGAATTTTTTTTTAGAAGACTAGGAAATTAATTTATCACTTAGGAATAGACAAGTACCAGATGTGCTTTTTCTATCAATTTTACAACTAACATAATTTGCATCCGAAATCCTATTAAATCAAAATTTTATTTTTAGGATACCAAATGCCAAATTGAAGAAATTAACTAGTATTTAAAAATTTCTCTTTACAGCTGATAAATGAATTTCTATTCGTGCAACTTGAAATCTAGCACACAAACACACACTGAACAAAATATCAGTCCTGATGCAGTCAAGTACAATAAAGAACCTAAAGCTCCTATAAAGTTTCTCACTTACCTTCTGTCCATTTGAGTCAGAGTCTAACCTTGTTGAAGTACCATAGGTGTTGTAACCTTTTTGCAACCATTATCCCAAATTTCTTCAATATTTTTTTTTTATATTTTCTTGATGAAAAAAGATTCCTTCTTTTTTGTTTTTTTTTATCCCCCCAAAAGAATGTCAATTCTCCCAACATTGACATTTCAAATTCTGCCTGCATGGTATCAGCAAATTCTTCACACAACAATTCTTTAGTAGATCCAAAGATAATAACATCCACATATATTTGTACAACCAAGATATCATTATCAAAAGTTTTCAAGAAAAAGTGGTGTCAACTTTCCGCTATGAAAACCTTTAGAGATAAAAAAACATACTCAAATCTTCATACCGAGCTCTTGGAGCTTTTTCAAACCAATAGTGCTTTATTTAATTTAAAAACATAAATTCAATTTGAAAGGATCTTCAAAACCAGGTGGTTGTTCTACAAAAACTTCTTTCTTTTTAAAACCATTCAAAAAGCACTTTTTACATCCATTTAAAAAAACTTGAAATCCTTATAAGATGCATAGCAAGCATCAACTGTATCACTTCTAGTCTAGCAATAGGTGCATATGTTTCATCAAAATCTATTCCTTTTTCTTGTGAATAACCTTTAGCTACTAATCTTGCTTTATTTTTTATAATTTACCGTCTTCATCTAATTTATTTTAAACACCCATTTAGTTCCAATTTATAGACTTTCCTCTAGGTCTAGGAACTAAGTTCCATACATTGTTTCTTTGAAATTGATTTAATTCTTCTTGCATAGAAAAAAATCCAATTATCATCATTTAAAGCTTCCTTCCATATTACTAGGTTCAATTTCAGATAACAACACAAATGATTTTCAAGATTTTGTAAATTAACTCTTAAATTGAACACCAGATTGAACATTACCTATATTTTGATCAGAAAATGTGCAAATTTATACCTCCAAGCTCTAGAAGCTTCTTGTTCAACTCTTACAACTCTAAAGTACCTTCTGTGTTTGCCTCCGAAATAGGTTCTGGACGACCAGGTCCTTGAGTTTTAACACAGGTGCTTCTACTTAGGTTCTGAACCAGTTTCCCTGCTTTAGGATTGGAGTCCTTTTCTTCATTAAAAACAATATCCTTTAAATCCTCAATAAATTTAACATTTATTGATTCTTTAATAGTTTTTGATGATTTTATTGAAAACATGATAAGCACGACTATTTAGAGAATATCTTAAGAAAATTGTTTTCTTCAGATCTTTCATCAAACTTACCAAGGTTGAGAGGACTCTTTTCATAAAACATTTAGATCCAAAGATATAAAAAATAGAAATGTTAGGTTTCTTACCTCGAAACATCTCATAAGCATTCTTTGATTCAGGGGTCAAATGAAAAACTCTATTGATGATATAACAAGCTGTAGAAATTGCTTCTGCCAAAAAATACTTAACAATGCCACTTTCATTTAACATAGATCTAGTCATCTCCTGTAAATTCTATTCTTACGTTCCACTACTCCATTTTGTTGAAGAGTGTATGGAGCTGAAAATTGTGAGATAACCATGTTTCTTCACAAAAATTTAAAAAACTTGTATTTGCAATTCTGTTCAAATTGATTAGTTCGAAGACAAATTTAAAATGGAAACTCCCTTTCATTTTGTATTTGTTTTGCAAATTTTGAAAAAATCAAAGGTATCCCTTTTGTGTCCGCAAGAATATAACCCAAGTGTATCTTGAAAAATCATCAAAAATAACAAGTCCATATTTGCTTCCACCCATGCTTAAGACTCTAGTAGGTCCAAAAAGATCAAGATGCAAAAATTCAAGCGGGGCTCTTATTTGAGATTACATTTTTACTTTTATGAAGACAGAAACCATTTTATTCTTAAGCAAGTATCACATTTCACATCTGTTTAATATTTATCTTAGGTAATCCTTTAATAATATCCTTTTTAGATAATTTTTTTTAAATGATTAAAATTAACGTGTCCCCAGTCGTTTATGCCAAGCAAAAACATGATCATTTAAAGAAATTAAACAACAAGCATTTTTGATTTCAATTGGTTTTTATGAGATAGATATTTCTTTTCCTAATTCCTTCAAATAATCTTTTATCATTCTCATTAAAAGCATAGTACTTGTCTCGATAAAAAAAACATTTTTATCCTTTTTCACATAACTGACTAAATTAAGTAGATTAAAGTTTCAAGCCTTGCACAAGAAACATTTTCAATGAGAAAAGTAGGCAAACCAATCGTTCCAGTGGCAATTATTTTACCTCTACTATCATCTCCAAACTTTTACATATCCTTTTTCTCCCAAGTTATGCTATTAAACAATGAAACATCTCCAATCATATGTCAGAACATCCACTATCTAAATACCATGTTTCCTCTTACTTTAGCTTCATGTTCCATACAAATAAAAAGAATTAATCCTTTTAGGAACCCAAGTGAATTTGGGGCCCTTCAAAAGATAAGCTCATTTTATTTCTTTGATTTACTTGTTGATTACTAAGCTTTTTTTCTTTTATAAAACAAAATTTCTCAATGTGACCAAATTTATTACAGAAGAAACATGCATAAGAATTAACATTCCTATACCTGTTTATTTACCTGTTTCTGAAATTCTAGTTTATATAACTTCTGATATACCTTCTAGTATTGCTCTGTAGTACCCATTGTGTGGATAAACCCCTTGTCAAAATAACTTCTGTAAAAAATCTCTAATATTTCTTCTTTTAACAAATTTTTTATTTTTAAATGTACTTTTTTGCTGTTGGATTCACACTTAAGACTTGTTTAGCCTTAACAAAAATGTATTTTTATTGCTTTTGAACTCGAACCATGCCTCATATCCTAATCCATGTTTTCATTTGAAACTCTTTGTGAGAAATTAACAGGTCAATTTCTTGTCACTTTCATCAAATTTCCTTAAAGGTAGTTTTCAACAATTGGATAAATCATCAATTTACCTTCATATCACTTGTTTCTACTTCAAGTAAATGATTTTCTATTCTTAATTTTTCAATACTCACATGCATAGATTCATTTTCTTGTTTTAGGAATCATTTTCACTAGCAAGCAAAGTTTTTTGTTTGTTTTAATGCTTCTTTTTCATTCTTAAAAGCTTTTATTTCATTTTCATACTTAGCTAATTTTGTAAAAAGCCCTTTTAGTGCCTTTAATAACTTTCTCATTTCTGCTAGAATGTCAGTAAACAGTTATATCTTCATCAATTCAGAGTGTAACCTCAGAACTTGCCATTAGACAAAGATTTGCCTCATCTTTTTCTTTCTTCTGAATCTTCTGAATTTGTTTCTGTGTCCTCTAAATCACTCTACGTTTTCTAGCATTGCACGACTTTTCTTTTTATAATTTCCATTTTCCCTTTATCAGTGTTGGACATTCCATATTTGATGTGCCCTGGCTTTTTTCATTCATAACATTGAATTTCCCTTTTTCTTTCTTCTTTTCTTTCTCCTTATAGGCTTTTCCTACATCGTTTTGCTTAAAATTTCATACTTTTCTTGAAAACACTAAATTCTTACCTCTTTGCTTCTTGAGCAAACCTGTTGAGTCTATGTGCTAAAAGATTGATGTCTCATTCTTTCTCATTGTCGCATCATCTATTTCGGTTTCATTTTGCTTTATTTCCTTGACTTTAAATGCAATTCCTTTGGTGTTGTCTTCTCCCTTTGCGTGGTTTTTAAAGTGAGACTCATATGCCATGACTTTTCTCTCAAATTGACTGGGAGTTAGCTTGTTAGGTCTTGAGCTTCTTCTATAGCTTTTTCTTAGCATCCCAAGATGGGGGCAAATATCATCAGAATTTTTCCCCATAAATCAGGATTGGAAGTTTCTTTCCAAGTGATGCAAGCTCATTTGTAATAGATTAAACCCCTTTTTAAAAACATTTTTGACATCTTTATTAATTTAAAAAATTTAAAAAATTCATACTGTTGAATTAAAGCACTTATCTTGGTTTCCTTGATGGGAACAGTCCTTTATATGTTTCAGATACGATATCCCAAATCTCCCTTACACTTGCACACGATGATATTAAAAAGAACTATGATGGAGCAATAGTAGTCAGCAACAAATTTTTGCTTATTATTCTTCTCAATAATCTTCTTCTCGGAATCTGACAAGGTTGAATTTCCATTCAAGGTGATCACATGTCCCCCCAAATGAAATGACCTACCATAAATCATAACATTAGCTTTAATATAAGTTTCCATGCACACTTCTAATATGAGAAGCTTGACCCATTGAAGTAAGGAGCTTGATTAATTGCAACATTATTTTCAACCCTTTTGGATCACTCAAAATAAATGAGACATACTCTGATACCAATTGTTTGGGCCCAATTAGATTAATCAAGAGAGGGGGGAATTGATTAATTACTTAAAATTTCAATTTTTTCAAATATCCAAAGTCTCTATGACTAACGAAATGATGTGAGCAACAAAAATAGAAAAAAATAATGTGCAAAAATAAAATGAGTAGAGAAGAATAAAATGCTCAAAGATTTATAGAAATTCTGCCTGGAGCGTCATCCTCCTTCCAACTCCACGCCGGGGTCCCGTTGTGTTTACCGGTTTTTGTTTCACTAATCAATAAAATCGAGAGTATAAAAAAATAGCCTCTTCAAAGCAAAGTCTCACTACTGAGTCTCTCTACTTCCTCATTAAGCTAATCACTCAAACTATAGTGATGAAACAACTCTCAATTCCTCATACAAGAAAGGAATCACAATAACAATGAGGAATATTAAATTTCCTATACAAATTTGGGTCACACATAAAAAAAAAAAAAAATTGCACCTGAAATGTATGAGCATTTAACTTTCCGTGTGCTTTTTTCTAAAAATAACTTCTCCTCTTTTTTATTCCAATTGAACATCCTTTTATGAAGAGAACATAATGGTTTTCTTTGTTGAGAATGTAACATTCATGGAGTTCCATGTGATAAGCTTGAATTTTATTTTTGAAATTTTATATTTCAAAAATAAGTTGAACTTGTTGGGGGAAAAACTGCATTCCCGTGATATTTTGATGAGGATAAGCTTGGATAAATCATTCGACTGAGAACTTCTTTAAGATATTTTTGGATCAAGTTTGTTGAAGATATCTCTCACATTTTGGAATCTTATCTTGATATCCCATATAATGTGGAAAACCATATTTTCAATATAACAACCATACTATTATCCTATCTTTTTAACTGTTGGATCCCCCAAAATATAGAACAAATACTAGATTTAAATCTTGATAAAACTTGTAAATCTTATATGATCTCACTTTATCATAAAAAAAAAATTTTTTGAATAAAATCTTGTAAAACTTTATGTAAATTAATACCCCATGATATAAAATCCAACTTTGGTAAAACGCTCAAGTATATTAACCCAAATATACTTGGCACGTGGAGCTAGGCCTTGAGATTTATTAAAAACCATTGATACAAAAATTTAAAACGAAATTTTGGAAAAAATTCATGACAAGCATAGAAGGTTCTTTAAAGAGCTTTTGAAGCAAACCTGTCAATTGTCTTCCTGTTGTAAAGGTTTTGAAGTGCTTTGAAACAAACCTGTCAACTATTCTCTTATTTTTAAAGGTTCTGAAAGGTTAACACAGAAAAAACGGATACACCCACACAACTTTTGAAATACCTTCTGATAAAAATAAAAAAAGTCTGTAAACACCATTGAAGGTTTCTGAACAAGCTTTTGTCTCTTTTTTCAATTTAGAAAAATTCACTTACTATCTTCTGAAACAACTTCAAAAGCTCAAATATACATTACAAATTATTCCTCTTTTGTTAACATCAAAACTAAATTAGAGAACTTAACACATACCACGCATATACAACAAGTCACATTGCCACTCACACTAAACACACACAACTTTACTATTTATTTTTTTATGAACACAACTCTACATAAAAACAACCATGGTGCACAACCTCCCTAATACACACACATACAATACCTTAAAGTATACACTTCCTTTCCATTACACAACTCCAAAGCAAACCACAACTCATCCACAAAATAGTTGCCCAATTCAAATTTGAAAATCAAATCGCTTCACTAATTGTAACCTTTCCACAATTGGTAAGAAGCAATTTTCAAATTCAAATAACCATACATTAACTTCTTCAACTTAATGTTTGTTTTGAAAATCAAAATAATTTCCAAATCTTCCACATAACTCAAATTTGGAAATGCTCAATGGTACCCACTATTTTCGAAAACAAACAAGTAAAGTTCACACTTCTTCTTTCTATACAATTGGAGATACTTCACACTTCTAAATTTATGTTAAAAAATGCACTAACTCTCTTCTTCCTTTCATGGTGAAGTCAATAGCATAGAAGGTTCAACAAGTACTCAAAACTCACTCCAACAAACAACAAGTCCAACCTCCCAAACAAGACAATCACGCCACTTCAAGTAATCACATCAACAATTCAATTTTACTCTCAATTTCAAAATGAAGATGTAAGATCATTAACCCTAGATTTTTGAAATTCAAAATCAAATAACCCTTCTCACAACCTCAAGCTCTGATACCAAAAAGATGATGTGCCTAAAACCAAGTTTAAGCACACAAAAACCAAGATTGAAAGACAATCATACAATGTCAATCAATCCAGTCACTCAATGGTCTCAATTTTCAATGAATGTAACCAATTCTTCAATTAGGATGTATTCAATCTTAAATCCAAGTATGATATAGCTTTGATACCAAAAAGATGATGTGCTTAAATGGGAACTAAGCACAAGAAAAATAATCCAACTAACAATCCCCAAAAGACAAGGTCAATTCAGTTCAATTTGGAGCAATATTGTTGCGTGAACCCTAAATGCAATAGTTAATTTGAATGATATATTCCATGAAATGAATTATCACAATGATATATTCCTCAATGAAGATCACTAATACTCTTGAATACCAGGTGAAATAATACATAAATTCAAAAAGAACAATGACTGTAATTCCACCTTCCAAAAGGATTGATTTCAAGGTTAAAAAAAAATGCAAATGGAGGAATAGAAAGCAAGTCTAAGAGTAACTCAATTAAGCACTAATAATTCGAATAGCAAGGAACCAAATCTGACCAAGAAAGCTTCAATCCAACCTTAGATATGACTCATTAGAGAAGAAAAGAAACACAACAAATAGAAATTGATATAACTCACAATTTCTCCTTGTTGCACTCGCCACAATTCCAACTATTGGGATTGAAATTGAAAAGAGGGATTGAACTAAGGATGAACCCTAATTCTCTCATGAAAAATATCAAGTGTATTATGAAAATTCTCTCCCCTAAAACCCTACTTTAAGCAAGTATTTATACTTGCTCTCATTAGGGTTAAAATTCCACAAAATTACAACTATATCACTTTTAGGGTAGCCGGTCCTAAAAGATAATTACAAACAAATGAAAGTGTCCCAAAAGAAATTACAACATAAATAGTTCAAGTGAATAACAATATATATATAATTGGTCTTCAGGATGATAGCTCTTCCATAGAATTCGTCGGCCTAGCTTATCATCGGTTTAGGTCAGTTTATGGATAACCCACAAGCTGAGTCTTAGTGAGTTTGTCCATTGCCCTATAAAGCATGATAAGTGTGCATGTTGGAATATACAATACATGAATAAGAGAAAAGAGGTTAGTAAACAAATAATTCTAGGTTGATGTGCTCAAAATGGGCCCTCATCGCCAAGATTTGAAATCTTTTGGCTCTTACCCTAATGATAGGTCTTGATGGATTTTGATTCCTATCATCACATGAGGATAAGGATAGATTAAGAAACTTAGATTTTCCATATTCTTGTATGACACTATATAAGCCATGCAAAGGCTGGCCATGAGGAGATATCTTTGATATATGACAAGTACATCTTTTTCGTGAGTGAACGAAAACCACTTTTCGTTCTTTGCAAAAGAAATTTTTTCATAAAATTCTTAATTGAATTATTAGGAATACCTATTGATAACTTAGGTTATAGTCAACGGGTTTGATTGGGGTTTAGTTACGCATCGCTTATTCAATACGATCAGCGGGGTAATTGAAACCAACTAGCATCGTCGAGGTTCTAGGTTTAACATACCTAAGGTTTCACGCATTATTTGGTATAAGAGTTGTCAGTTGTCTTTTCCATATTCATAGTTAGAAATTCATATAAAAAAAAAAAGAAATTTTGTTGTTTATTTCTATACTCGTCTATTGTCTTTTCCATATTCGTCTGTTGTTCCTTTTCTATACTCATCTATTGTCTTTTCCATATTCATAATTAGAAATTTGTAATAAAAAAAATTCTATTGTTCTTTTCCATACTTGTCTATTGTCTTTTCCATATTCATAGACAAAAGTTGTATAAGAAAAAAAAAAAACTCATTCTTGTTTGGTCATTACAATCCATTAGGGTTGATGGTATCTAGGTTTTCCTGAATAATCAAATTGTGTTCAATTCATAGCTTATCTACAAAAAAAAAAAAAAAAAAAAAAAAGAGAACAAAATTTGGTTGCAAAAGAAAGAATGAAGAACCGAAATTCAAAAAAAAAAAAAAAAAAAAGGAATTCAGCCAATGAAAGAATTACAATTGCCAAAATCACAAGATAGCTTCTTGAATTGTCAATTACATAATTGGTTGATTTAATTTACTTTCCATATCAATTGTTTCCAATTCCAACAGTGATAAATGCTTTGTGATTTCTAAATTGTGCATCTGAAAAATTACATTCCATAATCATTCATTGTGTTTCGATGCAAATTATATCCTCTTGAGATTGCATGTAAAAGAATTAATTGTCTTGTTTCTGAGTTTTATTATGTGTTGTAGCTATTGAAATTTTCTTCTAATTTCCAAATTGTCACTATGATTAAAAATTGATAGTAATCATTAGTGTTGACTTAGTAATTTGAGTTTAGGAGTTCCTAGTAAAAGAATTACAAAAAGTAGGTTGTGTGATCATATTTTGTGAGAGATATACACGAGTGGAATTGTGAGCATATAATTTGTGAGCAATATACGAGTGAGTGTGTGGGACATACTTATATATTTCTTATAATTGTGATCGTAACTTGCTACAAATTATTAGAATTATATCTGGACAGAACACTAATGGAGGAGAAAGTCGGGTGATGTTTGAGGAATTGATGGGGGGAAATGAAGAGGATCCTAATAGGTGAACTAAAGTAGATCCATGAAAGGATAGATAGGATGGAAAGGAGTAGGGAACCGTTTAATAGTACCACTATCAAGCAAGGAGTAGGTAGATAGAATAGGGGAAGCGTTAGGATAGATGAAGAGGAGGAATTTGATTTTGGAGATTACCAACACATGAGGGATAGGGGAAGTATCTCGATGCGTGACAGTAATTTAAGGAGTATTAAATTGAAAATCCCAACCTTTTAGGGAAAGAATGATCCAAAGTTGTATTTAGAGTGGGAGAGGAAGATGGATCATGTGTTCAAATGCCACAACTACACTGAGGAGAAAAAGATAAAATTAGCTACAGTTGAGTTTTCAGATTGAACCAGTGTATGGTGGGATCAATTTGTGCGTAATAAGTGTAAGTATGGAGAGTGACCTATTAGCACTTGGGAGGAGATGAAAACTATCATGCATAAGCATTTTATTCCCAGTCACTACCATAGGGACTTATTTAGAAAAGTCTAAGGGTTAACTCAAGGAATAATAGTGTAGAAGATTATTACAAAGAGTTGGAGATGGCCATGATTAGGGTGAGAATTGAGAAGGATGATGAGGCTACTATGGCTATATTCATCAACAGATTGAATAGGGAGATAACTGATGTAGTAGATCTTCACCATTACTTAGATATGAAAGAGTTGTTGCATAGAGCTATCAAAGTAGAGTGGCAGTAGCTAAAATACAAGAGTGAACAAATGATTGGCTTAACTTCCAAAACTCTATGGAAGTCCATGTAGAAGAGAAACTCCATCAATTCAAAGCCTAAGGAGGATGTGAGGGCTAAGAATCCAATTGCTGCACCTGAGGGAAAGAACTAACACTAAACCTTCTTCTAGGACGAGAGATATTAAGTGTTTTAGGTGTCAGGGATTTGGGCACATTACACCCTAATATCCAAATTAGAGGGCTATGATTATCAGTGATAGTGGGGATGTAGAGAGTGTGAGCTCTAAGGAGGAGGAGGAGGAGTTATCATCATAGGAGTATGAGGATGTTAAATTAAAGGAACCTATGAGTGGTGAGTTATATGTCATGAGGAGAGTGCTCAGTGTATAACCTTAGGAGGATGGTGAGGGAATCCAGCATGAACATATTTTTTATACACGATGTCATGTGTAGGGTAGAGTCTGTAGCTTGATAATTGATAGTGGCAATTGCAGTAATGTTGCTAGCACCTTACTAATTGAAAAGATGCAGGTGAAAGCTATAAGACATTCGAGACCATATTGATTACAGTGGTTAAGTGATTGTGGGGAGGTTAAGGTGACCAGGCATGTACTTATAGCCTACTCTATAGGGAGCTACAAAGACAAGGTTATGTGTGATGTGGTAACTATGCAAGCTAGCCATATATCATTAGGGTGACCATGGTAGTTTGATAGGAAGGTTATGTACGATGAATACAAAAACCAATATTCTTTTGTTTTAAATAAAAGGAAGGTGGTTCTAACTCCATAGAAACCATGAGAAGATTGTGACGACCAAGTGAAAATCGCTAAAGAAGTTAGAGCGAAACATGAGAGTGTACAAGAGCAAGGAGAGAAAAAAAGAAAAGAGTGAAAGATAAACACTGGTGAGCTATGAGGGAAGAGGGTCTAAAACATTGAGAGGAGAGAAAATTGTAAGAAAAAGTAAATGTGAGAGTGCAATGTTGGCGAGGAAACAACTACTTGTACTTATGTATAAGAATGTTTATTTTACTTATACTGACACTAACCTTTCGTTACCTAGTATGGTGTTTTCTTTTAGCTTTGTTACAAGAACATATGAGCTAGCCATAGATGAGAGGAAATTGGATGCGATCTGGAAGTGGCCAATACCAAAGGGACATGTCAGGACTATGTTTCATCAAGGAGAAAAGGTTTGAGTATATTTGAGAAAAGAAATATTTGCACTATAGCGAAATCCTAAATTACATCCTAGAGGAGAGGGACTTTTTCAAGTCTTGGAGCGCATCAATTACAACACCTACAAGATTGATTTGTTGAGTCACTATGGTAATATAAGCGTAATTGTAATGTTTTTAATCTTACTTTTTATAATGTAAGTGATTCGAGGATGAATCGTTTTGAGGAAGGAGAGAATGATGAGGATCAACTAGCATGAAAAAGGAAGGAGCCAAAATTTCATGATCCATTACATGACATTGGAGGCCCAATGACCTGAGTTAGAGCTAAAAGAATGAACGAAGCTCTATAGGGACTAGTTATGGACTTGCAAGCCAAGGAATCAAGCTACACTGAAGGAGCACATACATATGTCAACATGATTCACGTGACCATGGAAGGATGAAATAATTTACGAACATTAAATATTTGTATGGACCATTACACTAGTGGATACATTCGGTTTTTTTTAAATTTATTTTTATTTGTTAATTTGTTATTTTATGTTATTTGATTGCCTACTTGGTGACATAAGGATAGGGATAGAATAAGCAAGTTAAGATTTTTAGTATTTTTTTGGTTTGTAATTTATATTATTTAGTTGCCTACTCAGTCACATGAGGATAAGGATAGATTAGGTAACTTAGGTTTTCCATATTCTTGTATGACATTATATAAGCTGTGCAAGGGCTAACCATGAAGAGATATCTTTGATATATGAAAAACACATCTTTTTCGTGAGTGAATGAAAACCACATTTTGTTCTTTTGCAAAAGAACTTTTCAATAGAATTCTTAATTGAATTACTAGAAATACTTATTGATAACTTAGGTTACAGTCGACAGGTTTTGATTAGGGTCTAGTTATGCATCACTTATTCAAGACGATCCTCTGGGTAATTGAAACCAATTAACATCATTGAGGTTCTAGGTTTAACATACCTAGGGTTTGACACATCAGTAAGTAAGGACAAGCTTTTATAATATAGTTAAAAAAATTAATTACTATGATTGGATTATGTTATATCTTGTGATCGGTAGATTTGGACAATATAACGTCCTAATATTATATAAATAAAAGACTCTTTGGTGCTTTAATATATATATATATTATATATATTATATAATATTTATAAATTTTTAATATATACTTGATTCCAATTAATCTTAGCCTTAACTTGAGAATGCATAACATATCATTTTCCTAGCCACCGTTATGCAAAAGAATAGATTCCGGAAGGCGAGACGGTACATATATTGCGCTCCAAACTGTAATGAATGTGCATGCATCAGATAACAGAGAATGATTATCAGCAAGTGGAATAAATAAACTGCAAGTTGACAAAATATACGACACCACGTTTGGAATGATTGGTGAAAATAAAAGATGGTGGGCTTGTCGCCTCACTTTTCTTATCTCTTATAAGTGTTAGTCTGGCAAATTTCATGCTAAGTGCAATACCCTTTTTAAGGTTAAATCCTTGTGTACATCGTCGCAAATAGAGCAAGATAATGTTACATTAATTAATTTAATGTCAGAGAAATTATCGAAACTTTTAGGGTTAATTTTCATTAAAGGTACTTACCTAATGAGTAATGTGCTCTTTTAATTTTTTAAAGGAAGGTCTAATAGTATTCTACATTTGAACAACTTGGTTGGATAATAAATAGGTGTATTCGGTTGCATATTTATTTTCCAAAGCAACTTCCAAAAATGTTTATATATATCAAATAATTGTCTAAAATTTAATTTATTTTTCTATAGACCCAAAGCGTGGTATAACATGAAAGTATATGCAATTTCTTGTTTTAAAACACTGGAAGCTGGAGGTATATATATTCGTAGCATGGTACAGTATTCTCCAAATACTTTTCATCGGTTGGTCAACAGTTGTTGGCTGCTCGACTTTTCTACTCCAAAGTCCAACTACGGTTTATGAACAGAAAAAAGAAATCATAATTATAATAAAATTTTGCCAAGTGCCAACTAAAATATTTTCCTTACAGCATCTCAAACTTGAATGCGTGTGAAGACTTTGTATGATCAAGTAATAGAGACAAGGAAAACGTAAGGAAGTGAGGAAAATGTCGGTGGGGTTCACATATACTTCACATATGTTCCCCAAGCAGTGTTAAAGCTGCACTCTTTAGACCCACAAAAACAAAGTCCCACTTGACTTCCGTAGAAAGATAATTACAGGGGATTTTCACTCAAAGAAGATAATTACCAGTTTGATTAAGAGCAGAGAATTAACTGAATCAACGTCGATGTTGCGCGCACCAGGTCAGGTGCAATCTCTTGTATTTTCACTAGTTTTTGTGCTCTTGCTACTTCCGTTTTGTTCGTCGTCCAGAAATACAATCACGTATGGCAATCCGATTTTGGACCTGGAAAACGAAACCCTAGTGTCTGCCAATAGACGCTTCGAGCTCGGATTTTTTAACTCCTAATGGAGGCTCCAGTACTGGAAGATATGTTGGTATATGTACCATGGACATTATCCACTAACAGTTGTTTGGGTTGCCAATCGAGACAAACCTTTAGTAAACAACGCCGGTTTTTTTGGCCTTACCAAGATGGTAATCTTGCGGTATGGACATCCTCACAGCAGATGTGGTCAAGTCGCCTTAAAGGTAAAGTCTCTTCCAACAGGACGATAAGGCTTCTGGATACAGGAATCTAGTACTAGGGAAGCTGGGGAATCTCAAGATTTATGGGAAAGTTTCAAAAATCCTGCTGATACGTTTATTCCAGGGATGCCATGGAGAGAGAACTCAAAGTTGACTTCTTGGAATGCAGTGGACGATCCTAAACCTGGAAACTTCAGTTTCCCATATAGAGATGGTGAATATGTGATCCTGAAACAATCAGACCTCAACCATATTGGAAAGTGGAATCTACAAAATGTTCCAGACTGACGACATGATCACCGTGATATCGTGCCTTCTGTCGAATTCTAGCTGCAGTCTGCCAATAATTCTGAAATTATTAGCGTATCCGACACTAGACTAGTAATGGAATGGACGGGGCAAATACGGCTTTATAGTAATGCATCAGAACCACGGAATTTGTCCCAGTATCAGCCAAGAGATGTGTGCAACATCTTCCAGTATTGTGGAAATTATGGAAGCTGTAATAATGAAAACAGAGTGCCCTGTAAGTGTTTACCAGGGTCTGAGCCTTCAGACCAGAACAGTGGAGTTCAGGGGAATTTTCAGCCGGATGCAGGAGAAAAAAATTAGATTCATGTAAAGCGAAAGATTTCATCAGCTTCAAGAATATGATAGCCGGTAGCCCCGAAGAAATTGGCGCCGTCTCTAAGGAGGAGTGCAGGACAGTTGCCTTAGTAGCTGCCTTTGCGAGGCTTATAATTACCAATCGATTCCTACTTCTCGTGATGGCAACAGTGTAACATTCATCGATATGCTGGACTTGGTCAAATGCGTTGAACAATATCGAGGAGCTAACTCAGACTGAAGATGACTACAATCTCAATTTCCGCGTGGCATCTACACAAATAGGTCAGGTTCAAATAATCCTTCAGCCTCCTTTGCATGCTTGCCGTGCATTTTCTGCGGTAATTTCCTGCTCTTCTTTGTTCAAGCACCCAACATAGGTCAGATTGTCTTCAAATCTCAAAAATTTAAATCTGGTGCTCACAATTGTCAACCCTTTAGAATCCTTGAATGGGGTAGTGATTAATCCTATTCGGACCATCATTTTTTATTTGTGAGAGTTAAGTGGTAAATATGATACAGCAAGTCTATCCCTGTGCAATCTGGTCGTTTATGATAGTTCCAATGGACAATGGTTGTTTAGTTTGGTACACATGTATAGCTCATTAGGGTAAACCAAAGTAGCAATTGGTAACCAAGAATAGCATAACATGAAAGTATTATTTGGTTATATAAAATATAGGGTACTGTACTAAATAAAATATTTTATTTATTGTTTGGTTTAAAATATTTTTTTGGTTACTAAACAAAAATAATTCTAAAGTATTAGATGAAATACTTATATTTTATACCATATAAAATATAGTAAAAAAAAAATAATTCAATGGATAAAAGCACAAAAATTTTTTATCTAGCATTTGTATATTATGTTTAGTGTAGTATTTTTATAATCTAAATAGTGTATATCATAAAAATCTGTATCCAGTATATTACATACAAAACATAGTATAAAAGAGTTATACTGTTCTGCTTTTCTCATTTTATGCTGTCCAACTTTGCAATTCAAGTGATACTAAAGAATATGTCAACATAGCAAAAAAGGAAATAGCACCACACACCTGTGTACTACGGTTAATAAATGCTTTTTCAGAAGATAAGAGGGTTATTTACAATTACTCTAGAAGATTCTATTACTATTTCTGAAAAAGTTTTTGAACCGTCTACTAGGTGATAAAAATTTTATAAGTTTTGTGTGGTCACTTAAGGGACATTTTATCTAGTATCAACCTATTTTGACTGTCAAATATTGTATGGATATTTTATCTTATCGTTGTGTGAGCCAAACAAATATCTACATGTCTCTCTTGATTGTGTACTAACAATCGAAATGAGTTCCTGCCTCTTGGTATGTATAATGTCTTCTCTTCATGAATCACACTTCACTTTTATTTCAGCAATAGAGATGAATTTCTAGAGTACATTCGTAATGTAAGGTAACTAGGTATTACTCTAGCAACTGGAGTTGTCTGTTATTTATTTATTTGTTGTTTTTTATTTGTTATTATTATTTTTTATTTGTATGTAACATTCCTCTTCTCAAACAATATTATCTTTCTGCAGATTCCATGAAGCGAAGCTGCAAACTTTGTGGACTAACATCGTCCCCTATCCTCTAAGCATAAACAAAACCTGTGGCGATCCTTCATACTTGAGATTTTCCTGTGATAGCGAATCCTCTCAGCTTTACTTATTGCATCTAATGCTCGATATCGAGTAACCAGCATCACTCCAGAAGTTAAAAAATTTGCAATCAGTTTTAATGATTATATAACAAGTTGTAACGTTCGAGGATTTACTAAATAAAACTCTTCAGCTGGATCATTCCCTGCAATTTTATCTAATTAGTGGGTGCAATTCTAGTAGAAACTTTATTCCAGCACTTTTTCTCAAGATCAGATTCTATATGAAGTAGAAATTGGATGGTCTACACCACACCCACAAAGTTGTGCTTCCAACAGTGATTGTGTTTATTGGCCTGGTACAACTTGCAGTGCAAGAGGCCATGGAAAGACAATATGCCACTGCAACGCAAATACCTCTTGGAATCCTTTGACCTCCAATTGTGCTCCAGGTGAGAAATCGGTCTTAAAAACTAAACATTACATTCCCTAGGTATCATTCAAGACAAAAAAGATTATTCTTCTGCTATTATATATGTGAGGAATTGACATGATTTTATTTGCCCCTTCATCCTTCTAGCAATTCAATTTCTTTTAAGGCTGTTTTAGATGTGCTATCACTTACTTGTTTTGTTATGTCACTGAAGTCGAGACATCTATGCAATCTAGAAGATCCTCCCCGGACAAGAAACCTCTTTACCTATTGCTCTAGCTTCAATTGCAGTTGTCATCCTTCTTGTCGGTTTATGTTATTATAGGAGAGAAGGGCAAAAAATGGTAATGAATATTCTTTCGACTCTCATTCTTTATAGTAGGAAAATTTTGAAAGATTAATGGTATAAACATGATTACTCACCACCTGAAAAATGTTACTTGAAATCAGAAATTGGGGAAGGCACTCAAAAAAATCCATCATTTCGTTTATCTGATAGTGAGCAACGAATTAGAGAGTGGATAAGTTCAAATCAGTTTCAAGAGAAAGACAAGAAAGGCATAGTATGTTCCATCTTTTGATTTGGAAATCATCTCAGCTGCTACTGATAACTTTTCCAAGGAGAAATAAGCTTGGACAGGGTGGTTTCGGACCTGTTTATAAGGTAAGGATACTTCCATCGTCAATCTTGATTTTGTCCATTGCACTGCATAAAACCATTCCCTTGAGAACATTTTCCAGGGAAAATTTCCTGGAGGACAAGAAATTGCAATAAAGAGACTATCAAGTGCCTCAGGACAAGGCCTAGAGGAATTTAAAAATGAGGTTGTGCTAATTGCCAAACTACAACATCGAAATCTCGTCAGGCTGTTGGGATATTGCATCCAAGGAGAAGAAAAAATGTTATTATATGAATACATGCAAATGGAAGCTTAGATTCATTTATATTTGGTCAGCCCTTTAATTAAAGTGTTGGTTCGATTAAATTTTATATATATTGGCTCTTGGTGGTCATAATCCTAACTTGAATACATGGAAACGTTTCTAGATCACACAAGGTGTTTGCTACTGACTTGGACGCTACGCTTTGAGATAATCTTAGGAATTGCTCGTGGCATGCTTTATCTTCACCAAGATTCCCGGCTAAGGGAATATTCATAGGGGATATGAAATCAAGTAATGTTTTGCTGGATGAGGAAATGAATCCAAAAGATTTCGGATTTTGGCTGGCAAGGATATTCGAAAGCAAACAAACTGAGGGCAACCACAAAAGGGTTATAGGAACCTAGTAAGTACACGTACCCATAACTTAATTTCTACTTTACTTTTCACAAAAAATTGAAAAAGATCAATTTGGCTGATTGAAGTTTTGCTACATTACAGTGGCTTTTATGTCTCCAGAGTATGCATTAGATGGATACTTTTCATTCAAATCTGATTTTTTTTCAGCTTGGAGTTGTTGTCCTTGAGATAATCAGTGGAAAAAAGGAATTACGCATTTTATCCATCCATGGAAGATTGAATCTCGTTAGTTATGTAAGTTATTCATTCCATAAAATAGATATTAACTTTAGAAGTTTCTTTAACACCTCAAAATTGATATATGTTTGTCAGGAAATGGAAATTTTGGAGTGAAAATAATGCATCAACTTGAAGGGATGATGCATTGCGTGAAACCTGCAACGCAAGTGAATTATTGAAGTGTATAAATGTGGCACTTTTATGGTGTACAACAAGCCCCGGGCCCGATCGCCCCACAATGTCAAACATTCTTTTCATGTTGGCAAGTGAAACCGCATCTCTTCCAGCTCCCAAACAACCGGGATTTGCTACCAATGAAAGCCTTTCCACTACATCTCCTCAAGTAAACTAGAAACAATGCATAGATCTCAACTACAATAGGGGCAAGGCCGGGTAGAGTGGATGTATAGCTTTTATTTGTTAGATTTCATAGAATAGGATTCTATGTAATCAAATTTGTTTTGTACTTTTAACCAGGAAGTTATTTGGGTTTTCAAATTCCTTACTTTTCTTCTAGAGAAAAAAGGATATACTTATAGCAATTCCATTCTCCCTAAATTTAAAAGTTCATTTTTGGAAGACAAAGATATGTCATCATTAGCTGACCAAATGCAAATTACTGGGCTAATTCCCATTTTTAAACACAAGCTACAACCATGAGCAAGAAATCTGTTAGTTAGAATAGACTTTTTCTACATTCCATGTGAGTAAGGAAGGAAATAGCAAGGAAATTCATTGTGAAATAAAATCTAATGTATATATGACTAAAAACTTTTTGTAAATTAGATTTTGAGATTTTTTTGAAATGGTTAGAACTGGTTATAAGTTGTTTTTAGATGCTTGGGAGTCAGTATAGCTTACCAACTCCCAAGCATTGGTGGAAGAGAAGCTAGTTGATTAGGAGGTTGAACAGTTAGAAGGCACAACCAAGAAGTGGCAATTGATTGAACTAGCTGATATTCACCAACTTTTGTAGTTGATCAACTAGTGTTGCTAGAAAAGCTCTCACTTTTTACTATTTACAATTTTTGTTTATAACTCATACATATTTTAACCATATTACAAGTGGGTGTAAGGGTATTTTAGTATTATAATTTTTTCTCTATATTATGTGCATCTTCTTTTATCTACTTTGTATGTACATGAAGTATGACATTTTCTAAAACACTTTCTTGTTTTGAATATAATTTATTTTCTCCTAATATTTCGAAAAAATTGTCTTTTTATATTGACCATGATTATGGTGAATACGTTGTAAACACCCCATTTTTGCTTCAAAAAAAAACTATAAATAATAATAATAATGATGATGATGATAAAATACATTTGGGTTTCTAAATTAAATTTGTAATCTCAAAATAAAAAAAAATTAGCTAAAATATTAGGTTAATGTATAATTTGCGTGTGATAAAAAAACTGAGAAATGGTTCGACTTAGTTTTGGTCTGCATGTTGGCCTAGAACGCATGGAGAAGCATTTGGTCACAAGTTCGAATCCTAGGAATTGCACTTTGTGCCATTTTGTTTTTCTTCTCTCCCAACTGTCGCGTGGCAAGCATTTTAGTTGGCCAATACGAACACGTGCAAGGTACGTGCTCATATTCTTCCTTTGGCCAACAATGGAAATCTAGGAGGATAGAAAATCGTGAGCAAAATCTGCGAATCAAAACTTTTTTTTTTTCGAATCTTAACAAAGGAAAACAAATAAATAAGAAAAAAACTACTCTAATATAAAAGATTGGCATTGATCTTTTTTTCAAATCGTGGGAGGATTTAAACAAACCCAACCACGGTTTTGATTTAAGTTCATCCACCTCCCGGGCCCGCTACCTATAAATTTAAAAGGCCAATCTTTGGAGAAAAAGGGAAGGAGAGAAGGTAAAGAAATTGGAGGATAAGAAAAAAAAAAGAAAAAGCATGATAAAAATAAAAAAAAAACTCATTAAAACTCTCTCTCTCTCTCTTTAGATTCCCTACCATTAGTAGCCGGTGAATCGCCATCTAAGGTGGTTTTTATGAAGCCAACACACTAAGTAATTCCCCAACCCTAGAAAACTTTTAAACCCCCTATCAGCTGTGCTAATAGTCACCAGAGCGTCCCAATGAAGACCTTTATGTTGTTGCATTCATGATTCTGACCTGAACCGACTTAAGTCGACTAACCGACCCATGTCCCGGTTAGTACATTCATTTATATTTTATTATTATTATTATTTTGTTTTATAATCATAGTGTAATAAATAAAAGATAAAATTAAATACATTTTAAAAAAAAAAAAAGAAAAAATTTCATTATTTAAAAAAATTGTTTTTTAAAATTTAAAAATTTTTAAATTTTGTTTTTTTAAA
>JBBMOL010002128.1:0-28260 GCA_037954665.1 Laguncularia racemosa | reverse complement strand
TTTCCCTTTCTTTCAAATGAATGGGGTCCCCAATTGGGAATGCAAACAGGGGTTTTTTTTTCCAAAGGGGGGGACCCAAAAAAGTTTTTGGGTTTGAGGGTTGTGATTTTAAAGGGGTTGCTTTTAAAAAATTAAAAAAGAGACTTTTCAAAATTGGGTTTTTAAACCCCGGGGGGGAAACCCAAATTATTTTTTTTGTGGGGGAAAGGGGTTTTTTTAAAAGGTTGAGTCAGTTGCCATTTTTTTTAAAATTTTGATTGGGCATTTGGGGGGACCTTAGTTTTTTTTTAAAAGGGCATTAGGGGGCTTAAAAAAACCTTTTTTTAAAAATTTTCCATTTTACTTTTTGAAAAAAAAAAGGGCCCATTTAAATTTATCCTCCGGATTTTTGAGTTGTATTTTTGGGTTTTTCCCCATCGTGGATGGGTTTTGGGGGTTCATGGGTGGGGCATTAACCTCCTTTTGGTTTAAACCAACCAGGGATGGATTTTTTTTAAAACCTTGGTTGGGAAAGCCTTAGGGGGGGAAAAAGGGGGGAAATTTAAAAATTTGGGGGGGGGGGAGGTTTAAAGGGCCCTTTCAGGGGTTAAGGGAGGGGATTTTTTGGGGGGTTTAACAAAAATTTTTTGCTGATGAGGGAGTAGGTTTAAGGGGTTGTTTTTTAAACCCAGGGGCTTTTAACATTTGCAGTTGTTGGGGGGGGGGGTTTGTTTTTGGGGGCAAAAAAAAATTTCCAGTTTTCCCTTCTTTTTCTTTGCTGTTTCAAAAAAAAAAAACCCTTTTTGGGGGGGGGGTTTTCCCAAAAGGCGGGGGAAATTTTTAACGGTTTGGGGGTTTCTCCCTTGTTTAAAAGGGGGTTTTGTACCCAAAAAAACAATTTTTGGAGTTGCGTGTTCATTTTGGATGTGGGGGGAAAAGGAGTTTTATTGGATTCCTAAAAAACCAAGGGTTTTTGGGCTTGGGAAATTAAAATTTTTCCCCCCTTTTTGGGCCCCTTAAAAAGCTCCCCCTTTTGGGGTTTTTTTTTTTAAGGGGCCAAAAAAAGGGCCCCTTAAAAAAAAACCCCCTTTTAAATTTGGGAGGAGGGGGCTTTTAAACCCAAAACCCTTCATATAGGGGGTCCCCCTTAAAACCTCCCGGAATGCCTTTGAGGGAAATTTTCTTTTAAAATATTTTTAAATTTTTAAAAAGTGTTTTTTCCTTTAAAATTTTTTTCAAATTTTTTTTCAAATTATGTTTTTCCTTTTTAACCAAACCCTTTTAAAAATTTTTATTTTTTTAAAGGGGTTTTTTTTGGGGGGTGGGGCCATCTCTTGAGGGAGCCTTTTCCCCAAATCCTCCCCCCCTTTTCTTTTGGGGAGCCGGGGAAGGGGGAAAAAATTTTGGATAGCTGGGAAATTTTTCCCCTTATTTTGCTTTTCATTTTTTTTTGGGAAGTTTTTTTGTTTTCCCCCCGGGTTTTCTTTGTTGTTTTTTGGGGTTTGGGGGGGTTTTATTGGGTTTGTTTTCCCCACAAACCTAGTTGATGGGGAGGAAAGGGGGGGGATTTAACATGATATTGATTTCCCCCTTTGGGGGGAGGGGTTTAAAATAGTTTAAAGGCCTAAAATGCTCCTTTGGGGTTTTCCATGTGGAATGTGCCCCAAATTTTTTTTTGTAAATTCCCAAGGAATGGGGGGTTTGGGGTTTTTCGGGTGATTAAAATTTACACTCCCATGGAAACGGATGGAAAAAGCAATTTGGCTAGGGTGGGGGGGTTTTGGGGAGCTTTTTTTTTTAAAGGCCAAAATTTGGAAAAAAAAAAAAGTTAATTATCTAAGTCTAATTGATTTTTTTTTACTTTCTTTTTTTTTTGCGGGGTTTAATACTTTTGAAAAAAAATTTCGGGGACAAATCCCCCTTTAAATCCACTTTTGTGCTAAATCTTTTTTGCTGGGGGGTAAAAACCCCCTTTTTTTAAAGAGGCAGGGAGGGGTTTTAAAAAATGTTCTATAAAACCTTCCCATCAAAAATAAAAACATGGGGAAACCCCCCAAATTTGAAAATAGTTTTGATTAAAACAGTAAGTTTAGGATAAGGGGGATTGCTTTTCCCCCTTAAAACAGGGAGGGTGGGGGAAACCCCGGAGTAAAAAAAGATTTTAAAGGGGGCCCAAAAAAAATCATTTAAAGGTTTTGATACCCAATTTGGATTTTATTTTAACTTTTTGGGGTTTAATCTTCCCATTTTACAAAAGGAGTTTTTTTGGGATTTTTTGCAGGGGTTCCCCCCATTTTTTCCCCACCAAAGGGGAAGCCTTTATAGAAAAAAAATTTTTACATGCCCAAAAGTACATTTTTGGGGGAAAATCAAAAAATTATCTCTAATTAAATTTGGGGGGGGGGGCCCCCTCTTCCTAAAGTATTGGGTTTTTAAATCCTTCCTTTTACTTTTTGAAAGCTTTTACAAAAGGGGGGGGGACAGGGGGACCTTAAAAAACATGGTAAAAAAAACTTATGGGGTTGGGGGGAGTCTGGGTTTTTCCCTCTTAAAAGGGAAAAAAAAAAAGTTTAACCTTTATTTGGGGGAAAAAAAACTTAACCCCAAGGGGTTTTTGCATGTCCTTTTCAGGGGGAAAATGTTTTTAAGGTTTTTTAAAAAATTTAAGAAAAGGTTCAAAATCACCGGGGGTTATGTGCTTCTTAAACAAGGAGGGGGGGGGGGAAATTTTGGGGGGAAAACGGGGGTTTTAATTCTAATTTTTGGCACTTTTTTTTTTTTTTGGGGGAAAAAACTCCATATATTCAAAATTTTATTTTAAAAAATTTTTTTTTTGGGAAAATTTTCTTTTTGAAAATTTTGCTTTTGATACTTTATTTAAAATTTTTTGGTTTCTTTTTGGGGTTTTTTGGGCTTTCCCCTTGAAAAATTTTGTTTTTAAATTTGGGGGAAAAAAATTTTTTTAAATTTTCGGTTTTTCTTTTTTGGTTACTATTTTTTTTGCAGGGGGGGGGTGTAAAAGTTTTTTTTTTTCATTTTTTGGGGGGGTGTTTAATTTTTTGTATGGGGCCCTTTCATTTAAAAAAAAAAAACATTTTTTTTTTTTAAAAAATTTTAAAGGTTTTATTTTTTGTATTGCCATTCATTTTAAAACATTTTTTAAAACAGGGGGAAGGGGGATTTTTAAACAAAAAAATGGTGTTTTCACTTCTTTATTTTTGTTTTTAATTTTAAAAAAAAATCTTATTTTAGAAATTTTTTTTTAAAAAAAAAAAATTTTATTTTTCATATTCTTTTAAAAAAAAAAAATTTTCCCTTAAAGGGGGAAAATTTTTCACAAAAAACCCGGACCCTTTTGAAAAATTTTAAATTTTGCGGATCTTTCCGGGTTTCCCGATAGGGGGGAAAAACCGGGTTTACAAAATAAAAAACCAAAGATAAAAAAATTTTGGGTTGATCCGAGGGGGCCCTGGGGTTTGGGTTTAAACTACTATCCCCCCAAAAACAAAAACCCCCCCTCATCCTCCTCAGGGAGTTGGGGAAAACCCCGAATTTTTTTTTTATTAAAGGGGTTTTTTTTATGGGGGAAAGGGGAGAGGGGGGGAAAAATTTTTAAAAAAATTTTAGGGGGAATTTTGGTTTGGGTTTTTTTCCGGGGTTTGGTTTTTGTCCAAAGTAAAAAATTTTCAAAATTTTTTTTCCTTATTTTTTTATTTTATATTTTTATATTTTCCCCAAATTTTTTTTTTTTTGCCCTTTTTTGGGTTATTTTAGCATGTACGGAAAGAACAACATTTATTGAATTTTACAAAAAACCGGGAATTTGCAAAAGGGGGGAATTTTAAAAAAAGGGAAAAAAAAAAAAAGGGGGGCCCGGGGGGGAACCTTAATTGGGAAAATTTAAAGGGTTTTTTTTTTTTAAAAAAAGTTTTTTTTTGATATTCTGAAAAAAAAATTTCCAAAATTTTTTTTGGGGTTGTCCTTTTTTTTTTGAGTATTAAAAAAAAAAAGCTTTTTTGGAAATTTTGGGGAAATTTTTTTTTGGGAAATGGGGAAAAGTAAAAAAACCTTTAAAAAAGCTTGGGGCTTTTTTTTTTCAAGGAAACCCACCCCGCACCAGAGGGGGGGAAGGCTATTTTCCCCAAAATAAAAAAAAGCACCGGGGGCCTGTTTTTTGGAAAAATTGTTTTGGGAACTGGGGAAAAAAAATTTTTTTCCAATTTTAAAATTTTTCAAACCAACTTTTTAAAAAAAATTCTGTTTTTCTTTTTTTGTACCCATTAGTTTTTCCTTTAAAAATTTCCAAAAATTTCTACGATGCAAAAACCCCCAGTAAAAATCTAAAAAACCATTTTTTTCCCTTTGATTTTTTTGGAAAAACCGGGTTTTTTTTTTTTGTATTTTTTAAAAAGGGGGGTTTAAATTTTTAACTTTTAGATTTTTAAGTTTTTTTTTATAGTTTTTTTTTTTTTTGGGGGCATTTTTTAAAAAAAAAATTAAAAAACCCTTATTTTTGGGGGGTCCCCATTTTTTTTTAACATGGGGGGGGACAAAAAAAAATTCCTATTATGGGGTAAAAAAAAACATCAAGGGGGTTTTAACAATTTTTTAGGTTTAAACCCGAAGACTTTGGAAGGGTAAAAAAGGGGTTTTGTGTTTGGGTTTTGGGTCCCGCTCGCCGGGCATGTAAATTACCTTCTTTGAAAAAAAAAAACAATTGGGGGGGGGGACATTATGATAAAAAAAAAAAATTAAATTGCTTTTAATTTGGGATTACCCCATGGGAGGCAAACAAAAATTGGATATGTATGTCTTAAAGATGGCAATATTTAGGGGGACTGCACACGAAAAAACAAAAAAATAACAGAAGGGAAAAAAAAATAAACAAAAATTAGATACCACGAAGGCGAAAGGTGGAACGACATTGCGGATTCCGGTTTCAAATTTCTCATTAGAGGGGCAAAAAACTTCTAAGGGAGGGTAAAGTAATTTTCCCATTGGGGACCAGGGCTTTCCTCAACCATTTTTTGGCCAGGGTTCTTTGGCTCAAGGAAAAGGATCTTCATATTTTATAAGCAATTTTTTTTTTCCCTATTTTGACAAATACTGAAAGGCTGTGTTGGCTGGAAAAGATAATTTTTCGATAATGGGATTTGGCTATTGAAAAAAGTTATTTCTGCTATTGTTTTTTTGGCTAAAAATAATTTCTGTACTGGCTTTCTGATAAAAGTTTTTCTGTAAACTGGTTAATCTTTGGCTTGCCCCAAAAAAAAAAAAAAAAAAAACTTTGCATTCGTTCGAAAAAAAACATAATTCTAGTTTCCCATAAAAAGGGGGGGGGACTGCTGTTGCGGTAATTGAAAAGATACCTTTTCACTTTTCGTTTATATCTTCATTCATTTGTAAAGATCCCTTGTTGGGGCCCATATCCATTCCGGAAAAGGCCTCTCACCAATCTGGAAAAAAAAAAAAAAAATAAAAAAAAAAATGTGGGATTACTACGGGGAAAAAAAATTCCAAACCAAGTAAAAATAAAGTCATTCTTTTCATCTTTAGTGGGGGGGACCAAGATAAATCTACTGTTTTTTTCCCATCCGGAGGTTCTTCTTGGCAGCCAAGAATGTTCGGCAACGCATGGCTTTTGCAGCCAGCTCAAATCATTCCTTAACATTTTCGCTTTCAATCATACCATCTTTTTTTCAAAGCCTTTAGTGGGGTCCAACCCTTTAGGACCCTTCAAATTCTTTGTTATTAAGCGGGCAATGGGTTTCAGCAGAGGGGGGGACGGGGGACACTGTTAGGTTTCAAAAACCAATTTTCGTTGATTTTCAGGCCAGGGGGAAATTTGATTAAAAATAAAAATTGAAAAGAACTTCAAGATTTTTAATAAATCTTCCACGGGATGAAACACTTTTTTTTTTTCCCTTATGGGGTTTATTATTTGGCTTGAATTTTTCTGTGTACTATGGATAAATTGCCAATATTTGGAAAGATCCGCATATATCTGCAGGGCACTCCCAAATTTTCCATGTTTTTTGTATACTATCCAGAAATTTTGTACAAAATTAATCAAAAAAAAAAAATGAAAAAAAATAACATTGGTTGGAAATAATTCAGTTGAAGAAAAAAATAAAATCGTTTGCACCTTTTGGGGGACTAGGGTTTTTCCAAAATCTTCACCAACAAAAATTCATGAAAAATTTTTGCAAAAAATATAGGAAATTTGTTTGAAAGTTTTTGATTTATGATTTTTTTTATTATTGAAAAGGAAAAACATGGGGTCCACCCATTGCATGGGCCGTTTTATTGGCATTTGATTTCTTATTCTTTAAACTTATATATGAAAAAAAAAAAATAATAAAAAGCGGACTTAAAAGTTTTTTTCTTGTCCAAAAAAAATGTGAATTCTAAAAAAGATTTTTCATATATTGGTAATTTTTAATTTAGACCGGGGAATCTTATGGCATGGGTTTCTTGTTAATTTCCAAATGGAATTTAATTCTGTTAAAAAAAAAATAAAATGTAGGTTTAATTGTTTCAATTGGTTACATGGTTCTTGCAAAAAAAACAGAATGAAATCTTTTGCCTTACCAAATAAAAATTCTGCTAGCAATGCCTTTAATAAAAAAAAAATCTCGCCCAAAAAAAAAATATAATAGGGGGGCATATCGGTGCCCTGGGGGGGACTCTATTGAAAATTAGGGGTTGATGGCAGGGAAAAAACATTGCATTATTCATTTGGGGCTTTCTTTCGTTAAGGGGGAGGCTGGGGACTGATTACCATCTTTATTATCAATCAAAATTGGAGGGTTTCTTTGGTTTGGGCCCATCTTTTCCCAAGGAAATTTTGTTAAATAATTACAAAAATAAGATCATAAAGGAGGGTCAAGCACCAAAAAATACTGTTTTAAAAAAAGAATCTGGGTAAAACAATTTGTTAATGAAAGCAAAGGTAAATTTTGAAGGAGTGGGGATGTTTTAAACAAAACAACTTACCCATTCCAAAAAAAAACTAGGACTTTCGTCGCCTAGTGGTTGAGATGTTTAATCAACTGGTTTTACGTTTCCTTGTGTAAAAAGCTCTAAAAAAGAAAACCCAACCCCCAAAAAGAGTATTTACTTTCAGAAATTTCTCATTCCAGTTTTTCCACTTTTAAAAAGGCATATTCTGGAAAGCCATGTAAATTCTGAATAATATTTTTCCAAGGGGGAACAGACAACGGGGTTGGATTAAGAAATTGTTTTCTGGTTTTATGGTTCCTTGGGGAAATTATATTGGGGACACATTGGGGAAGCCAATAATTAGCAGAGGGAGGGGAAAGAGAGGCGAGTGAATTTCAGTTGGGATAGTTATAATTTTTTAAGCATGATATGCACCATTGTTTTCCATGAACGCGCGTAGTTTAATTATTGTGTATGGAAGGCATTCCCAGAAGATGACTTGGGGCCTAGGGGACCAACAACAAAAAAAATCTGATATTGCAAAAAAAACTTCCAAAAAAAAAAAAAAAAAACAAGATTCAAAAAAAACACAAAACCCTTTGATTTTTTCTATGATATTTAATTCCTTTTAATCTATTTGAAATGTAATAAAAGTAATATTTTCCAGGGGAATATACCCGAGCTTCATAAAAGTTGTTTCTAAGAAAAAGAATGGTTTGATGGAACTTGATATCCATGTGGGATGATAACGGGGGGTGGGGCCATGATGCCACAAATTGGGGGACGTGCATTGAATAGGTCAGAGTAAAGTTTTCCGTAGAAACGTTAGGAACCAAGAAGGTTTTGAAAGAAAAAAATTTCTGAAAGAAAAACCCTATATGTAAGGAAATTTCATTTTTTGTCCCATGGGGGGTCAAGTGTGGGCGAAGGGGTCTTTAACTATTAAACAGTTGCATTAAATAATTCAGTTTCCTTTAAATGCCAGTTTTTCAATAAAATAAAACTTCATAAACTTTCCCCTCTATTTCATTAAGGGAATTTCATATTCAGATAAGGTAGGAAAGGGGTTTTATTTGTTTCATCCGGAAAGGGGCAAAAAATTATATATGCAATATATATTAGGAAATTTTTATCTTTCATTTGTGTTTGGAAAAAGTGGATAAAGGGGCAAAGGTATCAGGCAATCAAATTTTAAACAATTGGGTCGGATTTAACTTACGGTCTTCGTTTGAAGATTTAAAAAGCGACTTCCACGAGCAGAACTAGCGGGCAAATTCTGGACCAAGCGTTTTGGGCCCAGTTCCAGCCGATCGGGCCTGGCCATCCCCCTAAAAGGGGGAATTGAGAGAAAGGGGAAAAAAAATTAAAGGGGAAAAGTTTGTGAAAACCTTTTACGTAGAGAAGCATTCCCACCCAAGCAAATCCAATTGCTTTGGCAAAAATTAGTTAGTTTTTTTCCCAAAAAAGCAGGGGTTTACCATGAAGATGGACAAAAAAGTAAAAGGGGGGGTATTTGTTGGCCACATAATCATTAGACAAGCAAAAACTTCCGGGTTCGTCCAGGGCAATGGCAAAAAACAAGGCCAAACTAATGGAAAAAAACCAGGTTTTCGGTGATGTAACGCGACTGATGTTCTTTACTTCAGGGGCCTTTAAAACTTCTTCCGGTTCCCATTGGGTGCCCTTTGGGAAACCCTCACCTTTAGCATTTCACTGCTAATCTCCCTTTCAAAATCAGGGTAAGGGCAATCCTTTTTGTATTTAACAGGACAAAAAAAACCAAAAAAAAATAAGGGCCCCACCTTTTCACCTGGGAGGAATTTCTCTTTAATGCAAAAAAAAACTATTTTTTGTTTTGCATTTATCTTAGCTCATTCGTCACACAAGGGAAAAAACCCCCACGTTCTTGGGGGAAATTCCCCCCAATCCACCTTGCTCATGTGGCTATGTAAATGAAAAATTCCCACTTTCCGGGGGAAAAAAAAAAACTGTTCTGTCCTGGGGTTGTGCAGAGGGGGGGGACTGGGGAACTTGGAAAAAATACAGGTTGGGAATCTAGGCAAAGTTTTAATAGGCAAATTCCCACAAAAAAAATTTTTCCACGTTCAATAAAATCATAAAAGGGGCAATGCCCCAAGAATTGGTTTTTTCATTGCATTTTCAAAAATTGAAAAATCCAATTTTTTTTTTCCAAGGTGGGTTCCCATTCTAAATTTAATTGAGGGAGGTTTTTCTCGTCTTACAATCCTTTTCAATTTTTACTGTGGCCATTTTAGGAATGAAAAAAAAAACTGGTTAGGGTGTTTTGATAGCAGGCAAAAAATATTTTATGCTCGTGAGGGGGGACAAAAAAGAGGGTTAGGTTTAAATTTTTTTCTTGTTATTCGTTTCCTTCCATAAGCGTTACAAAACTTATGTATAGCCCCCGTCATTTTAAGCCATATCATTTCCCCACAGCTTTTAGGTGGAATTAGAAGTCGGGAAAAATTTATTTTACCAAGAGTTTTGCTTGGAAGAGCGAAGGGAGGAGCGTTTTTTTTTCCATAATGGCCCCCTCAACTAGATTGGGGAGGGGGGCCTTCCTTTCCTCCCCTTTTACAAAGCACCAAAAAAAAACGGTAAAATCCAATTCAAAAGGCTAAATAAAACTTAAAAAAATTTCCTAACAAAGGGCAAAAAACCCCAATAAGCCACCTTGCAACCTAGGAGTGCCTATTTCCATGTTTGAAGTAGATGTTGAAGGGGGGAGGAGAGGGAGGAGGTGGAGAAGGGGGAGTTTTTTTTTTGCAGGGGGGGAGGTGGGAGATTACTGCTGTTTGCGGTGGGAGGCCGGAGAGGAAAGAGTGAGATTTACTGGGTGGGTTTGGAAGGTGGGAAAAGTGTAGTTGGAAAGAAAGGCAGGGGTGGTGGCTTGGTGAGAAATAATTAGGATGAAAAAATTAGGGTTTGTGGAGGAGTGTTTTGGGGGCGATCCTTTGAGGATTATTTGATGGTGGGGAAGTTTGGGCGATCTTTGAAGGAGTTGATGGTTTGGGGAAGGTCCTTGGGCGGGATTGGTTGAGGGGTTAGGAAAAGGTTGGGGATTGGTGGGGTGGTTGGTGGAAGGGGGCGTTGGTGGGGGGTGAATTTTGTCAGGGGATTTTTTGGGGTGGGGTGGGTGGTTGGAGGAGGGGAAAAATTGTCGGGTCCTTGGTTGAGGGGGTTGGGTGGGTGAGTTTTGAATTAAAAAATAAACAGGTTGGTGGATAGTAGTTTTATTAGGTGGGGAAGGGGAGGAGGAGAAAAGAATAAAAAATTTGGGGTGGGGATCACATGGGTGGGTGGGCCAGAAAAAAATGGTGGGCGGAATTTAATGGGGAGTTTTGGAGGCGGTGATTTTCAATTTGGGTGGTGGGCCGGTTTTGCGGTGGGTTGATGGTTGGAAGTGCGAAAAAAAAAACAGGGGCTGGAGGAGGGGCGGTGGTTGTAAATACATTGAAGGTTTGGACTAGATGGGGGGGGGGAAGGGGAAAACAGAAATTTTTACTAGGGGGGAAAGCCAAAAAGGCTGGAAAAAAAAAATGGTGGGGAAGGGCAGGACTGGGGTGGCTGCTTGATTGTAGGGGGGGGTTGGCAGGGGGGGTTTTTGGATGGCGGGGGCTTGTTTTACCAAGGTGAGGAGGTGGGGAAGTGCCATTGTGGTTTGAGGTTGTTGGGTATAGGTGGATGGTTGGGTGGTGGTGGGAGTGATAGGGGAGGGAAGCTTGGTGGGGCCACTTGCAATCTGGGGAAAGAAAAAGGTTGTTTTGGTTGGTTGTTGTTGGGGTGAAAAAACCCTTTGCCATCAAAAAAAAACTCCAAAATTTAACCAAAATAAAAAACAAAAACAAGTATGGGGTGAATGCAGAATCCAAATTGTCCCATTCGAAAAAAATCTCCATTTAATGAATATATAGGCTTGGTCTTCGATATATTACCATCAACATTTTCTCTCTTTGTTTTTTAACTCGAAATTAATCCGGGAAACACAAAATTTTCACGCGCAATTCCGGGGAATCTTTCTTGTTGTAATTAAAAATTCACTAATATTTTTTTACTTTACCCGGGACGGGGACCCACATCCCTTTCACTCCAAAATTTAAAAAAAAAGGAAAAAATTCATTCTTAAAAAAAAGGATAATTTTTTACAAGTAGGTACGAACAGCATAAGGATTTTTTGTTTATTTGATTTTATGATGCAAAACTATAGTAAGGAAAAAACCACCGGGAACAAAATCAAAAAAACAGATAAAAAAAAACTTTAAAAAAATGCTTTCTTTTACAAAATAAAAAAAAACCAAAAAAATAAAAATCTGACCTTTTTCCGAATTCACATGAAAATTCCAGGGGCTTTCTAGTTCCTAAAGGAATATTTTCCACACTTCCGACAAAAAAAAAAACTCTTTAAGTTGGTTTTTTTTTTCTGGTTTCCTTTCGAGAAAAATTTTCAATAAAATCCACACCCTTACGTAAAAACCGGAAAAAAACAGCTGTGTAGGGCAAAAATTATAGCCGGGGCCAATCTCCAAACGTAAACCCAAATTTGCTACCCATTTAAAGAAACCAAAAACCCAAATGATTTGATTTTCCCACACGGAGGCTGGGAACATTGAAACATTTTTAAAATAAAAAAATTTAAAAAAAAAAAAAGGGAGGGCATTGTAACTTCTTCAGCCATTCTAATTTTGGAATTTGACGGAAGCATTGCTGGTTTTTTTTATTTTTTGAAAAATCGCTAGCCTTATGGGATAGATAAACGAAGTTTTTTATTAGGGGAAAACCCCACGGGTATTTGGGGCGGGGTCCCAGGAATAAAAAATCCTCATTGAAAAAAGGACCTTTTAGTGGGACATGGGACATTTCAATTTACACTCAGAAAAAACACGGATATTTTTACGATTATTTATTTACTCGCTATAGGTTTAAAAGGTTAAGGTTCAGTTATTGTTCGGTTGGGCATTTTTCTGGTTCCTCATTCACATGATTTTTTCTTTCTTTCGTCGGAAAACTTCTGAAAAAAAAATAACATCATTCTTGTGTTCCTAATTTGCATTTTCACACTTTTAACTAAACTTACCTTTGGGGAAAGGAATATTAAAATAAAGTTTAACGTTGGGGACCGTTTGCTGGGAATCTAGGAGAAAAAAAAGTTTACGATAAGAAATTTCGAAAAAAGTTATACATTAACTTTGGGGGGGAACTTCGTTTTAAAGTTCTCTTTTTCTTTTAAACTTGGCAACAATTTTTTACACGAAAAAAAGGTTGTCCTTTATTTTATTTATTTATTTTATTTTTTTAAAAAAAAAAATATGAAACCACAAAATTTTTTTCAGTTTTTAATTGTTGGAGGGGGGAAGGAAAAACCACTTTTCATTAAAAATAATTATTTTTTTTTTATATTTGAAAAATTTATTTATATTCCCTTAATAAGTTATTTTCTAAAATAGGGTTTTGAAAATGGTTTATGAAAAAAACTCGATTTTTTTGCGACTTTATTTTTTTTCTTAAAAAAAAAAAAATTTGTAAAAAAAAAATGAAGGGGCACATTACGAGGTTTTGCACTTTTAGATACAAAATTTGTTAATTCATTTTGTAATACTTTTTTGGTGGGCAAATTTATCCTCATTTATCCAATTATTTATAAATAGGGGAATCCTTACAAACCTATAAATTAAATTTTATTACAAAATAATACCAAATATTAAAAAAAAAAACCTATTAAAAAAAAACATTTAATTATAAAAAAATAAAATATTGCAAATATAATTTTTGTCCCAGTATCAACAAACAATGTGATTTCCTTCCAAAATGGTCAGGAAAAAAAAAATTTTTTTGCACCAAATAGTTTGTATATAATTCGGAAAGGAATTATTGGGTTCATTTGTTTCATTTTTCAAAAATATTTTTCAATTTTTCTCTTATAGTTCTTTTTCCTTTCTCCCCCACAAATTTTCAAAAATTTTCTGTTTTATATAGGTTAAAACTTGTTTCAAAACTAGTCTGTGTAGGGGGCAATATATTCTACAAAAGATCTTTTTTTAAAAACTTTTTATAAGTGGAAAAAAATTATATTTTTTGGTAACGGTTTTTTTTGTTGACGAAAAAAAAAAAATTAAATTTTTTTTTTTTCCTTATTTATATTTATTTTGTATCAATGCATTAAAAAAAATTTATATGCAAAATATCTTTATTAACTTTCTAATAAATTTTTATTTAAAATTTTTACTATAAATAATTAATCTTTTAATCATTATTTAATAAATTTTAAAAATATTCATTAATATATTATTTAATTTACATGAAAAAAAAAAATGGGGGAATTTAGTTAAAAAATAAATTAGCATTTTTCTTAAATAAAAAAATGTTCTTTAATTGTGTAATTGTAAAAAAAAATTAATTGTTTAAAAAAAAAGTTAAATTGCCTTACATGCTGATTTAATTGTCGTTTTAATTAGTTCTTTAATTAATCATTTTAGAAAAAAAAATTAATTTAGGGAAAAAAAAAATTTGTAAATTGATTTGTAAATGGGAAATTTAATCCTTTAATGTTTTAATTTTATAATGTATTTTTTTGTTAAAAAAAATTAGTTGTTTAAAAATTAAGTTTAGGTTCTTAAATATTAAAAAAAAACAACCCATTTAAAAGTAATAATTAATTTATTTTTACTTATATTTGTTTCATTAAATTTAATTAATTAAAAAATTAAATTTAGTTGGGAAAAAAAAAAGTTTGCATTGTTGTAAAAATGTTAAATGTTTTTTTTTTGGCGTGTTTTTTAAAAAAAAGTGGGTTATAAAAAAAAAATTTTAAAAAAGTTGTTAAATTAAAAAAAAACCGTTTTTTTTAATTTAAAAAAATTAGTTTCAATTTAAAGTATTAATAGGGGTTATTAATTTTTCTATTGTTAGGAAAAAAAATTATTTTTGTGAAAAAAAAAAATTTTGTGTTGTTGTATATAAAAATGTAATTATGTTTTTTGTTGTTTTTTGAAAAAATAGGTTGGTTGTAAAATTAGGTTTGTTTTTTAATTATCCCCATTTAATTTAAAACAGTAAATTAGGGTTGTTAAAATATGTCATTAATTAACTTAATTAGGAAAAAATTTAAAATTAGTGGGAAAAAAAATTTGTGTTTGATTGCAAATGTAATTGGTTAGTTGTTTTTTGATAAAAAGTAGTATAATTAGGGTTGTTTGCTCAATGGTCTAAAACCAAAAGGGGTTGTGATTGTTTATTAGATGTTTGGGAGGAGTAGGGGAGTTAAGGGGATTGGCGAGGGGGGGAAAAAGAAGAATGGGCATGAAGCCAATTAAAGTGATTTGTTTCAAAAAAAAAAAAAAATGGCTATATGAGTATTATCGGGAAAGACAGATTTTTTTGCTTAAAGGGGCATGTGAAAGGGACAAAAAGGGAAATGAATCAATAATTTTGGGCTATTCAATTGTGGTTTAAAAAATTAGGGGTGATGGACTACTTTTTCCTTACTAAATGAAAGAGAATAGGGAGGGAGAAAAAAACCTATTCATTATTTATTTCGGGGGGTCTAAGTAATTAAACTTTTTGTTTTGCTTTCTTATAACAGTATTGGTAAAAAATGGTTTTTTTTGCTTGTTTTGTTAATAAGTTGAAAAAAATACTAAAGGATTACTTACCTCCACATCTAAAAAAACCATTTTAAAGCTTTTCCACTAGTTGAGTGAACCAGGTTAGTTTCCTACATGTTACTTTCAGGAGGCTAAAAGTTTTTTGGCCCCCATTCCATCATAGGAGAAGGAAAAGGTTAAACCCATGATGGAGGTTTTGTTTTGTGATACTTCTCTTTCCTTATGATTCCACTTATCACATTATTTTTTTTACTACTTGGTAGGATGGTTGGGTTAAAAATTTTGGACAGGGAGGGGAGGTATTTGGATATTTGATGGGTTTAAGGGGAAATTAGGGGGGGCCTATTGTGTTTTCTTTAAAGGATTGGTGATGTGAATTGTTTTCAAATCTTATGTAACTAGATTAAAACGGTTGGCAAAAAAGAAGGCCACAAAAGAATAAGGATCAATAAAAAAAAAAACCCACTTTAAAAAAAAGGAAAAGGTTTCCCTCATTTGTGGGGGTGGAAAGGAAATAAAACTGGAAAAGATAAGGCTTGAGTGGAGTAAGGGGACGCAAATTCCTGATAGGAAAAATCATTTAATTTACCCTTTAGGGGGGGACCTATTTCCACTAGGGGAAAGGCCAAAAAGGGGATTACAAAAAAAATTGGTGGATGGAAGAGTTCTCTTTGAATAAATGAGGGGACCCTGAAGATAATTTGTTTTTAGTATCTTTTTTTTTTTTCTTATTGTATAATTTATGTTGTATTTTCAAATAGGTTTTTACCATTTTTCAGGGTTTTTATAGGGTATTGGGCGATTAAAAAAATTTTACTAATGGGGCTCAAAACGAATTTGTGGGATTTTTCCAATGGACCATACGTTAAAAAAATTTTTAAAGGAAAGGAACTTTAGTTTCTTTTTAACCATTGCTCCATTTGGTAATTGAAAGGGAAAAAACCGGGACGTACAAGTATGAGGGGGTTTAATTGTTAATTTTTCACTTTTTGTTGAAAAGCTGGGGGCCCACATATGTTGTTATTTTTTTAACTAGTATTTATTCTTTTGTTAAAAAATTTGCCTTATTTTAGGGATCAAAGTTTTATAAAAATACTTGTAAAGTAGGGTTTTTGTTTAAAAGGGACCTTTTGAACATTACTCTATCTGAGATTATTTTTTGTGCCATTAGGAGTCATTTTTCCTCTTTCATGCCTTCCACTTTTCTTTATCAAATTTATTTGAAAATTGTAGCGGGAAGGTTTTTGGTCTTTAGGAAAAATTATTTGTTTTTTGGGAGTTAAATAAATATTTTTTTTTTGAGTTTACTTCTAATTATTTTACTAGTGTGTTCATAATTTCCTAGTGTGTAATTTTGGTTGTTTTTATTTTTTTTTTTTTCAAAAGCTAAATTTATTTTTAGGGTTCTTTTATATTGAAGGGTTTTTTCACGCCAATGATAGGAGTTGGAATTTAAAAATTGTTCCTTTGTTATTTGATTTGGTTATTGGAAACCCAAAATTGTTAGCACATTTTTCAATATTTTGGGTATCAGGGCAGTTAAAGGTTTTAGGGAGAAAGGGGGAAAAAAAAAAATTTTTTTTCATGAATTCCCACCATTTGGGATTTTACAGGTTCTTGGGAATCCTTTATTCCCAAAAAATTGGAAAAATTGTGTGAAGTGGATAAAAAAAACTTGGAAAGTTTTGTTGTGGTATTTGGTATTAAGGGGGAGGTTAAAGGTAGAGGTTTATGCCCCACTTTTGTATCCCCCCGAAAGTGCAGTGAGTGGGGGGGAAAAAAAAGATGGTGGGAGTGGAGGTGCTGGGAGGGAATCATTTGAGGTGGTGTGTGTGTGTGTGGCTAGGAGAGTTTGTTGGGTTATGGTGAAGGGGTCCTTGCACCGTAAGTGTTCTGGGTTTGTGTGCTGTTTACCATGGAAGTGGAGTTGTTGGTTTTTTTAACATTGGGGTGTTGTTTTTTAGTAGTGGTTTGTTGTGTTGTTGAATGGATAAATTCCTCAACCATGTCGAAATGATAGTGTTAAATGGGGAAAATTTGGCAAAAAATGTTGATGGGATAATTCTAAACCTTTGGGGTTTTCCTCGGGAATAGTTAACGGAAAAACTTGATTTTTGGGATGTTGATCAAAAATTAACATGCATGTATTACCCATTTTTTTTTCTTTTATTAATTAAAAGGTTTGGAATGGTTAAAAATTCGTATCAGGTAAAATGATTTCAGTCTTTCTTAGGGATTGGTACCATTTTCCTTTTTCCATGTTGATTAAAATTAGGGGACTTCCCCATTCGGGTTTTTTCCACATCCAATGGTTGCCATTTGTTGATCAAAACATTGACCTTGGGGGGGACAAAAAAAAAAAAAAACCGGAGACTTTTCTTTAAAAGATTATTATCTTTTTATACTTGTAAAATTTTTTATTTTTTTGAACCATTTTTATTTTTGTAAGGGCTTTTTTTTAGGACATTTTAACAAAGAAAAGGTGCTCCATTATTTATTTTGGTTAAAAACAAAATTATGGATGGGCAATCATTTTTTAATTTTTTGAGGGCGAAAAACAACTTAAATAAAAAATATTGGTGTTTTGTTTTTAAAAAAAAAAATTTTTTTCGGCAAAATTTATTTATCCATTATTTTTTAGTTAAAACCATTAAGGTTTTTGAAGGTTGCGAAATCTAGTTTATGGATTTCTTTTTTCTCCAAAAAATTTTTGCAAAAATACTTAACGGCGCACCCACCAGGTTTATGCCTTTTGTAAAATTTTTACTGTGGTTAAATATATTTTTGTGGGGAATTTTAAAATTTTCCATCAACTATTTGCAATAAATGTAAATAAAAAAATCCTTGCCCAAATAATAATACTTTATAAAAAAAAAAAAAATAATTTTATTACAAAAAGTAATAAACTCTATTAAAACTTAAAAAAAAAAGAATTTTTAATAAAAAAAGGTATATAATTGTTAAAAAATTTACACAGTATCACAGAATAGTTTTTAATTCTCCCAATGTTTTTTTACAGGAAAAAAAAAAATTTTACATTCTAAAAAAAATTTGTAAAAGTACAATGCAAAATTCTTAAGTATCATTTGCTTTCATTTTTCAAAAAATTCTTTTCAGGTTTCTTTTTCTTTCTCATTAATTTCAAAATTTTATTTTTTTTTTTTTCCCTTTTATATTTTATGTTTTTTACCCCATTGGGGTTTTTAGGGGGGCTTGTTTAATTTTTGTTGTGTTAGAAAAATAATTTAAAGGTATTTTTTCCAACTTTTCTTCACTGGAAAAATTATATTTTTTCGGTATTATTTTTGTTGAGAAAAAAAACAAATTAAAAATTTTCCTATTATATATTATTTTTTATATCCCCAAAGTGCATAAAAAAAAAAATATTAAAAATAAAAAAAAATTATTAATTTTACTTTTAACTAATTTATTTAAAATACCATGTTAGTTATTGATTATTCATTTAATTAATAATATACTTAGGTCATTAATATATCATTAATTAACATTAAAGAAAAAATGAATTGTAAAAAAAAAAACATTTTATGTATTTTGTAAAAGGGGAAAAAACAAATGTCTTAATTTTTTGTAATTGTTTGAAAAAAATTATTATTTTTAAAAACTTAATCGCCTAATGGATGGAACTAAATTCGGTTTGTTAAATTAGTTTATTAATTAATCATTAGAAAAATTAAATTGGAAAAAAAAAAATTCATTATTTGATTATAATAAAAAATTATTCTTTGTGTTGTTTTATTAATTTTTATTTATATAAAAATAGTTGGTTAAATTTAAAAAGTTGTTGTTTAAATTTAATCCATTAATTAATTAGTAATTTAGTCATTAAATTAATTATTAGAAAAAAAAATTAATTATTGAAAAAATTTTTTCATTCATTGTAAATTGGTTAATTGTGTTTGTATATTTTTGCGTAAAAGTAGTTGTAAAATTAAAAAAAGTTGTTTAATTTAAAACAGTTTTTAAATTAAGTTGTTATATGGCATTGATTTTCATTGTTAGAAAAAAAATTAATTTGTGGGAGGGAAAAAAAAAAATTTTTTGTGTGATTGTAATGTTTTAACTATGTTTTGTGTTTGTTTTGTAAAAAAGTAAGGTTTGTTAATTAAAATTTTTAATTTAAATAGTTAATTTTAGTCCATTTTAAATTTAATATCATTAATTGAGAATTTATTAGAAAAAATTAATAAGTGGAAAATAATTGTGTGTTGATTTGGCCCAAATGAAATTATGTTTGGTGTTTGGGTGTTTTTTATAAAAAAGTTAAATAAAAAAAAAAAATTTAAAAAGTTGTTAATTTAAAAAAAAAAAAAATATTAAAATTAACAGTTTTTTATTTTAGTCTTTAATAATGTTAATTAAATTCATTATTGAAAAAAAAATTTAAAAAAAAATTAGTGTGAAAAAATTTTTTTGTGGTAAATTGTAAAATGTTAAATATGTATGTGTGGTTTATTTGTTTAATAGTAATTGTTAAAAAAATTAAAGTTATTAATTAAAACCATGAAAATTAAATAATTAATTTAGTTTCCATTAATAGGGGCATTAATTGATTTTGTTTGGAAAAAAAATTAAAATTAGTTAAATAAAATTTGTGTATGGGATTGTAAAAATTGTAAATATGTTTGTGTAGTTTTGTAAAAAAACAGTTAGGTTAATAAAAAATTTAAAAGTTGTAACTTAAACCGTTTTTTAATTTTACAGTTAAAAATAGTTTGTTGTTTAACTATGTCATTAATTTATTGTTGGGGAAAAATAATTAGTTTTAAAAAAATTTTAATATTGAATTTATAAAAAAATGGGTAAATATATTTAATTTTTTTTGTTTTGTGAAATAAGTCTTTTAATTAATTATTATAATTAATAGTAAATTAGTCTTTATATGTCATTTATTTATTGCTAGGGGAAAAAAAAAGTAAATTTAGGCAAAAAAACGTTTTTAGGATTTGATTTAATAAAGTTTTTATTTTGTTTGTGTTTTTGTAAATACAAAGCAGTTGTAAATTTAAAAAAAAAGTTATTTGGTTTAAATTAAAAAAAACCCATTGGAAAATAAGTTTAAATTTGGTCAATTATTTATGTCATTTAAATTAAATTTTAGAAAAAAAATGAAAAAATTAAATAAACACAAAATTTAATTATTTGATTGTAATTGTAATAATTTCATTTTTGTTTTAATTGTAAAAAGTAGTTATAAAATAAACTTTAAGGTTATATTAAATTAAAAACCATTAATTAGGATAGTAAATAAAATCAACTAATAAAAGTCTTTTATTAATATTTTGATATTTTAAATGGTGTTCAATTTAATAAATTTAATTAATTTTTTTTTTTTTTTTGGGCATTAAAATAGGATGGGGGGGGGTTGTTTTAAAGCTTTTGATCCTTAGGTCTTAATCCACGAAAGGGGGGGAGGGGAACAACTCAAATCACAGGGCCATTTTAGGAATTAGGAAAAATAGGTTTAAAAACATGCCATTAAAAATGTTGATTAACTTTTATGTTGCATTACGGAAATTGATTTAGGAAAAATCCAAAGGGTCCAAACCCTTAATTACAAAAATGGCATCTGTTTAGTGCATTCAGGCGATAAAAAAAAAATAAAACTAAGTTAAACTAAAAATGGATGTTTTTTATAAATAAACCAAAAAGGGCCATAGGGAAATGCTACCATTTAAAAAGCTGCAGGCCCTTTTTGGTTTTGGTTAAAAAGCTAGCAAGCTTCCTTGGGGGAAAAACCGATGGTGTAGGAGGGTTTGGGAAGTGTAAAATCTAAAGCTGGGGATTGGGTGGTTTATCCCTCCATGGAAATGGGCGGGGTTGGGGTGTTTTGCCAAATTTAGGCTTGGGAGCGGGCTTTTTTCCCTGGGGCGGCTTACCCAATTTTTTTCTAAAAAGCTAGTTTTTGCTTTTGCATATTTCTTTTTAATTTTTTCCTAAGTAATAATTTTGATTTCCTTTTTTTAAAAAAGGGAACTACTATAAAAAATACTTTTTGTGGATAGGAAAGGGGATCGAAAGGGGAAACTTGATATTTTTTAGGGGGAAAAAAAATATTAAAAACTTAAGGGTTTTTCTCTTAATTTCTTTTATGCTTTTATTTCAAATCTTTAAAAAATTTGTTGGTTTTTGTTAAAAGTGGGATGGTTATTTGAGGGATTTTGTTTGGTTGGGGCATCTTATCAAAAGAAAAACCAAATCCATTTTGCTAGGATTATCCTCTTGCTAGTGGGCGTAAATATTTTTGTAAAGGGTGGTTTTAGGTTTTTTTGTTTTTGTTATTGTGTTTAATAAAAAAAAATTGTTCGGGAACTTACTTGTTTGTTTGAAAAACAAAAACTATTGGTTTGGAGGGATTGTGATTGTTGCTATTTGAAATTGGGGATTTATAAAAGGGGGCCAAACATTTTTTTCCATAAAAATTTGGGTATCAGGGAGCAGAAAGGTTAAGAGGGGGAATGGGGGGTATGTTGCTATGGGTTTATGTGGGGGGGACTATTAATTGGCCTTGTTTGATGGTGGGGTTTGTTTTTGGGATGGTTTGAATTGAAAAAATTACGGGGGGTTTATATTGTTCAATTATTGTGCAGTAAGGTGGTGACTAAAATTTGAATTAGAATTGGGAACAAAAGGTTTTGAAGGATTTTTTTGGGGTTTATTGGTGGGGGTTTTAATGGAGATTTGTGGATTGGGAAAAAAATGAATTGAAGGTTTGGGAAAATTTCTAGGGGGATTTGTGAATGGTTGTTTGATTAAGTTGAAAAACTGAAAAGTAGGGTTTGTTTAACTATAAAATTGTGTCATTAGGTTAGATTGGAGTTTTAAAATTTGGGGAAAAATTGGGAAATAAAAGGGTTAAGGCGTGGGTAAATTTGGGGTTGGGGGGGGGGGAATTGTGATGTACGTGATTGTTGATTATTAGAAATTGAATGTTGGGTTGATGTTAGGATTTGTGATTGCGGGGGTGTGTGTATGTTTGATCAATGGGATTTTGGGGGAATATTTTGTCTTGAAAAAAGGCAAAAATTTAAGTGTAAAGGAGTTTATTGTCGAATTGTACGGTTAATGGGAGGGGGGGGATAAGGGGAATTGGGATGAAGGCTATTTTAAAGTTTTGTTTAGAAAGGGAGGAGGTCAGGGACGGGTCGTTGCTGTAGGTTGGTGGTGATAAAGGAGGAATAAATTAGAAGAGCAGTTAATAGGAATCTTAAAAACATCATGGGGTTTTTGGCTAATCTTTGCCACTGTGGTTGGAATTAGGGATGGGGGGGGGGGAAATTACTTAATAAGCCAATGGGCTAATTCCATAGGTAAACCTTCACCTCCCAAGTTAAACCATTAAATGATGTATGTAGGGGAAAAGGGAGCATTAGGGAGGAAAAATAGGGGGGGGAAGGCGAGTTTTTTAGAGGAGGATTTAATTTTCAACACTTACTAGGGAAAGGAAAGAGGGTGGTTAATTTTGAAAGGGATGGGGGGAAATTCTATCATTTAAATTCATTGTTTTAGGCCAACTAGGGGGGTTTTGGGGAAAATATTCTGGGGAAAAAATTATAGATTGCCTTCATGTTGCTGGAAAAGAGGGATTTGCTGAAGGGATTACTTTGATTTGGTGTGGGGTTTAAAAAGGTGGAAGGGTTCATTTTTGGTGATAATGAGATTTAATTTGGTGGGGACAATTGCTTGAGTTACGTGTTCGGCAAGCATAGGCTGTGTTTTTAACAGGTTTATGCTGCCTCATGGTGTGAAAAAAAACAAACATTGTGGCTTAGTAGGAGGAGAGATGGGGTGGACGTTCTGGGGGAATTTTGTTAACGTGGCAAGGGGGGATGGAAGAGAGTCATGGAGGAAAAAAGGGGAGAATTTATTTCTAGGGAAAAAGATTAACAAAAGCTGAAGCTAATTCATGCGTGCCTCCTGGGGGGGACCTTAAAAGTTAGGGAGGCCAAAATAAACTTGGTAAGGATTTGAAAATATTTGTTCCAAGAATGATGAAGCGTTGGGATGATTTTGAATGTGGGGGAAAAACCATTTAAAAGCGGTTTCCTAGGGCAAAAACGGATGGGGCACGATTTTGTTGGTTTTCAAGGCCTAAATCATTTAATGGGGGAGATTGTCTATATTATTGGCAGCTACAAAAAACAATTATTGACCCCACCCTTTTAATTGAGGCAATCCTATTAGCTTTGAAAGCAGTTGGAAGTTAAAAAGGACGTTTTTTCTAAATTCATTACTAGGTAATGGTCGAATAAAATAGGTATGGATCCTCTAATTTAAAAGTCATTGCGGATTCAGGGGGAAAGTATAAGGGAATGGTTAAGATTAAAAGTGGGAAAATTTGGTAAAAGGATTTGGTTAAGTAAAAGAAAAATGCAAATTTTGTTTTTCAGTTGTTTAAGGGGGGGAGGGAAGAAATATTTTTGGAGAAAATGCGAAGGGGGCATTTGGTTGCGAACTAAAAAATAATTAAAAAAAAATATGGTAAAAAACAAAAACCAGGTTCTTTTTTAGGAGGGGAAAAAGGGGGGGGGGGCACTTTCATTTTTCAAATTCGAATCTGCTTTCCCAAAAACTGCTTTAAGGTTTTTTGTACAATTATTGGCTACTCAATGTCCAAAAAACAAAAGGGTATGATTGTTTATAGAGTTGGAGAGGAGTTAAAGGATGGCGGGAGGAAAAGGGGAGAATGCATTGAGAGCCCAAATAGGAAATTTGGGTCCAAACAATGTTAAAATGGAGTATTATGGGGGGATACAGATGCTAAAAGGGGGCATTTGTTAGGAGACAAAAAAAATGGTTGATTCACTATTTTGGCTATCAAATGTGTTTAACAAAGGTTGGATGGGGGACTAACTTTTTCCCTTTTACTATGGGGAGAAGAAACAGGGAGGAGAGGGGGAACCCTATAATTTTCCCATAATTTTAATTTCAGGGGTTCTAAAGGGTAAACCTTTTGTGCCCTTCTTTATATAGTTATGTAGTTGGGCTGTCTTCGTTATTTAATTAAAGTTGAAAAAAAAAAAAAAACTAGGATTTACTACTCCTCATCTTACAAAAACCATATAAAGGCTGGCACTAGTTGAGGTTGAAAAACAAGGTAGGTCTTACATGTTAACTCAGAAGGTGCTAAAAAGTTTTGCATTTTCAAGCAATATGGGGAGAGAAGTACCATGTGAGTTTGTTTGTTGGATAATTTTTTCCTTTAGTCACATTTCCCCAACTATATTACTTGGTTTTTTTGGCTTTGTTGGTTATTTTGATGAGTGAAGGGAGATATTGGCATGATGGGTTTAAGGGAAGGGCCTTATTTGTGTTTTTAAAAAAAAAAAAATAAATATATGGTTTGAATTTTGGGAATTGGGGTTTTCAAAATTTTTTTCCTAATGTAAACTAGGCTGGAGGGTGGGCAAAGAGGGGCACAAACAAGGTAGGATCAATTTTAAAAAAACCACTTTTTAAAAAAAAGAAGTTCCTTCATTTTGTGGGGGTGGAAGGAAACCTGGGGGAAGGGGAAAAAAAAGCTTGAGTGGAAGTGGGAGGATTTTTCCCTGATAGGGGAAAAAAATCAATATAAAACCCATTAGGGGGGACCTATCAAAACTAGGGCAAGGCCAAAAAAGATTTTTTTACCAAAAAAATTTGGCGATGTGAGAGTTCTCTTTGAAAATAATTTTAGGGAACCCTGAAGAATAAAATTTGTTTTTTGTAATTCTTCTTTTCCATTTTGTCAAATAGTGTTTAAATGGGAGTTTATTTATGGGGGATGTTAAGATTGCTAAGGGCACAGTGAAAGATTAAAAAAAGGGAATGGAGCATTATTTTGGCTATCAATTTGTGTTGTGGTAGGATTAAAAATGGGGGAACTTACTTTTCCTACTAATGAGGAAAGAAAAGAGGGAGATAAAAAAAAAAAATACCTAATTTCCATAAATTTTATTGTGGGTCAGGTTAAACCTTTGTTGGCTCTTACTTTATTGGGAATGGTGTGGTAGTTTTGCAAACTAATTGTATGGTGGCTTGCTTTGTTTAGTTAAATTAATGTTGATAATGGATTAAAAACCCACTATAAAACATCCTAAAAAAAACCCATATAAAAGGTTGGGAACTTTTAGTGTTAAGGGAAAACGAAGTATTTTAACAAGGTTTTATCAGGAGAGTGGCTAAGTTTTTAGTTCCCATTCTAGGCATAAGGGAGGGGTAAAAACAAAAAAGTTACTAGGGATGGAGATATGTTTTGGTGGATATTTACTCTTATTGTTACGCAATTCAAAATATTACTATTTTGGTAGATCGTGTGTTATTTGATTCGGGGGGGGGAAAAGTATTACCATGGATTGGGGGGTTCGGAAAAAAACCCACCTATGTGTTCCAGGGAAAGGGGTGGTTTGAAGTGAAATTGTTATGGGGAATTTTATGGTCGCCAGTTTTGGAGGTTTTAAGAGGCATAGGGAGGGGGGACAATCAATAAAAAAAAAACAACTAAAAAAAGAAGGTTTCCTATTTTGTTTTGGGGTGGCTGGATTTGGAAAGAAAAAAGCTTGAGTAGGGAGTGGTGGCTTTCCTAAGGATTCAGGAAGGCCTTTGTGGATTCTTAAGAAAAAAAAATCAAGAAGCAGCAAATGGGGGGGGGACTTTCAGGGGCAAAAAAAAAATAACACAAGGTAAGACCGGGAGGATTTTTCAAAATTCTAAGTGGGGGGGGGAAACTTGGTTTTTGGAATTCATTGCCGTAAGGGGAAAAATCGGGTTTCCCTAAGTGGAGATATCACAAAATTTTCACTAAAAGGAAGATAGTGCGAAACATTTAAGATTTTTGAAGCCTTCCATCAAAAAAAAAACAACCCCATGTTTTATAGCGGTTGGAGTTTTTACAAGAAAGAATATATTTGAAACCATTTCTTTTGCTTTTAACATTCTTAAGTTGTTAGATTTTTTTTAATCCACTTTACCTATCAGAAAAGAAACCATTCATGGAAAAGAAAAAAACCATTTAGATTTGAAGGGACAAAAATATTTTTCCATTTAGGGGGGGGGGCCCATGGGGGATTGGATGGGAAAATCAAAGTTTCATTTCTTTCAATTTATTTAGGGATGCATCTGGTTCCAATGTTTTAGGATGGGGGGGACAGGCCGGAGTAAAAAAAAAACTTAATTTGGATTTGGCAAAAAAAAACCCAAAAAGCCAATAGAAAAAAACGCTTACCTTTTAAAAAAAGGTGGTTAGGGTTATGTTGTTAAGCTGGCGGCCTTTTTTAAAAAAGGAGATGGCGGTTTTTGGGGGAATAAAGGTTGGGGCCTATAAAGGCCAGTGGTTTTAAAAAACCTTTAAAACTGGGGGGGATGTTAAATTTTTCCATAAAAAGGGGGGATGGTGGTTTTTCCCCAATTTTTTGGGGGGGTTAGGGGGAAAATTTTTCCCTTTTTCGTTTTTTTAATTTTATCTTAAAATGGTTTTTTTCTTTTTTTGGGATTTCTTTTTTTTTTTTCCCTTAAACTAAAAAATTTTTTTTTTTTTTTAAAAGGGGGGGGGCTTTTTTTTTATTTTGATTTTTTCCCTTTTTTTTGATTTGAAAAAAAAAAAAACCCCCCCCCCCCAAAAAAAATTGATATTTTCATTTAAATTTCAAAAAACTTGAGGTTTTTTTTTCTTTTATTCTTTTTTTACTCTTTTTCCCAAACCTTTTGGGGGTTATGGGGGGGGAGTGGTTTTTTGAGGTTGTTGTTTCTTTATAATCAAAAAAAAAAAAAGTTTATTGCTAGGGGGGGGGCTATCCCTTTTTTCTAATGCATTTTAAAAATTTTAGTTTTAAGGGGTTTTTGGTTTTTTTTTTTGGGTTTTTTGAGTTTAAAAATTTTTTGGGGAAATTTTTGTTTTGGGAAAACTATCGATTAGGTTTTTCAATTTTTCTTGGGTTTTGCATTTTGGGAAATTTGGGGACATCCCCAAATTTGTATTTTAAAATTTTCCTTATTAAACATTTTAGGATTCCCCAAAAAGACCCTTATTGGTTTTGATGCCATTAAAATTGTCCCCCTCCCTTTAATGGTGGAGCGCAATTTTAAAAACTCCATTTATCCCCTTTAAAGCAAAACCATTTTTGTGGGATTTTTGGGGGGGATTCAAAAAATGTCAGTTTTCTTTTCCCCTTTAAATTTCCAAATTTGGATTGGGGCCCAAAAATATTTTATAAAAAATACATTAGTCGGGGGTTTTTGGGTGGGGGGCTAAGGGGGGGGGCCCCCAAAATTTTTAACCCCTAATTGGTTTTTGGGGGCAAGGGGAGTTTACTATCACCTTGTAAGGGGTTTTAGAAGGGGGGCTAGCTAGGCCTCTTTTATTGGGTGGTTAGGTAGTTTATTTGGGGGGTGGGTTTGGCCCTTTGGGTGAAAAATTTTATTAAAAAATGTTTTAAGATTGCTTTGGTGCGAGGGGCCCGGGGGGCTAGTGGTAAGGGGGCCACCCTTAAAAAAAAAAGGGGTTTTGGGTGCTTTTATTTGTTTTTGGAATTTTTTTTTAGAAGGGAAAAGGGGAGGGGTTGAGAAAAAAAAACTTTTTTGCCATATATGTTATTATATTGCAATTGTTTTTTGGGGGTTTAATTTTTTGTTGCTAAAAATTTTATTGTGCCTAAAACCCCGATTAAAATTTATGGCCCAAAAAAAAAAACCAAAAATTTGGGGAAAAAAACAAAAAAAAAAAATTAAAACCCAATTTTCAATTTTAAAAAAAAAATAGTTTTAAAAAAACCAAAATTAAAAATTTAATTTTTCCTTTAATATTTATTTAAAACCCAAATTTTTAAAAAAAACCCCCAAAGGCGTTGGAATTTTAAATTTTTAAATTCCAAAATATTTAAAAATGTTTTTTTTTATTTTTTCCAAATGTGATTTTTGCCTAAAAAAAAAAACCAAAGGGTTTTAAACAAAAATGGCCAAAATTTGGAAACCCTTTTAAAAAAAACCCCCCAAATTTACTTGTTTTTAAATTTTTGGTTTTTTTAAAAATCTATAGGTTTTTGCGGGGTTTAAAACCCCTTTTTTGGGAAAAAATTTTCCAAATTTTAAAAAACGAATGGGTTTTCCAAAAAAATTGGGAAATAAAAAAAAAATTCCCCCAATGGTTTTAAATTTTTTTTCCAAAAATAACAATGGGTTCCCCAAAATTTTAAAATTTCCCTTTTTGAAATTACCCCCATTTTAAAAATAGCAAAAAAACCCCAATTTTTCCCTGGGTCCCCCTTTCCCCAAACCAAAAAATTTAAACCCTGGGGTTTAAAAAAAAGGTTTTATTAAAAAAAATTTAAGGTTAAAAACCAAAGGGCTTTAAAAAAAACCAAAAAATTTTTAAAACAAAAAAAAAGAAATTTGATTAACCAAAAAGCAAAAACAAAAAAAAACGGCCAATTACCCCTTCCCAAAACAACCCTAGATTTCTTTACCCACTAGAGAGGGAAAAAGGGGGAAAAATTTTTCAAAAAAAAGGTTTTAAATTTTTTATATTACTCACAAAAAATTTGCCCTTTGGAAGGCCCCTCGCCCCCAAAACTCAAAAATTTAGGATTTGAAAAAAAATTTAAAAAAGAGGGGGAATTTGAATTTTGGGGGGAAAAAAAAAAAAACGTTACCCCCCATAAAAAAAATGTTGTTTTTTTTTTCTAAAAAAAAAATTTTAAAATCTTCCCAAAACCCTAAATTTTAA